>JYFJ02000564.1:0-68485 GCA_000934665.2 Catajapyx aquilonaris
CCCCCCCCCCCAACGCTCGAACCTTATGGACTCTCCTTGTAGCTTCCTGTCTCTCCTGCGACGATTAGTGCCCCTCTGCCATCATATGTAAGAAGACCGTAACTCAAAAACTAGTAAGGGTGAAAGTCGCATGCATCAGATTGCATGCCCTGCACTAATCCCCTCTGAGCCAGGGGGGGATGTATACGACTTTCACCCTTACTAGTTTTTGAGTTACGGTCTTCTTACATCTGATGGGAGCTCTGGCGACAACCCCAACAAACTTGTTTATGTATGCAGCAGAGGAGAGCTAGGATTCGACATGTATAGGCATACGCTTCTGCATCCGTATGGCCTCAAAAATAGTTCAATCGAGACAGAAATTGCATCAAAATTTTTTAGACGATCTGACGCAGGGCACCTACATCGACTTTTTCTCCGTTTTCGGCCTAGAAGTGACCTTACCGGCTAGGCGAAGTGACAGGAAAACGAATTTCACGATTTTAATGCAATCGTGTCGAATATGGTACCCGGCCATAGTAAAGCCCAAACCTTTGCGCAGGGCACCTATATTGTGTTTTTCCGGATTAACGAAAAAAAAAAATCCCTCCGGAATACGTTCTACTGTATTTTTGCTACTGCGCTCCCTGATTCGTACAAATTTTTCCACCAAATACTTGAAAATTATAGTGTATAATCGAGATATGTATTGGTGATCCAGAATTAACAGCATGAATATTTCAGTCAAAATACAGGGCGACTCTAAAGGCCATTTCACAAAAAAAAGTCGCTCGGCAAACGGCGCGACTTGCGGCAAATTTTTTATTTATATTTATTATTGCCAACAATTGGCAACAATAAATATAAATAAAAAATTTGCCGCAAGTCGCGCTGTTTGCCGCGCGACATTTTTTTGTGAAATGGCCTTAAGGTCTGGATACATATTATGTACAGTACAATACATACACTGTATGTTGCAATTGGATTGCGTTGTTGGTTTCCAGTTATGCCAACTCTAACTGCGCCAAATCATCCTTAAAGGTGCGTTTACATGTGAGTGATTTTATTGTGCGATGTTACCACTGAACAATAACATCGCTGAGTAACCTGAGTTCCGATTGTTACCGTAATTGTTACTTTCGCTCCAAACAATTGGATTAATCGCTCTGCGGACATCGCGCAATCAAATCGCTCACATGTAAATGCACTACTGGAAACCCAATTACCTATGTGTCCTGACTTTAGAGCCACCCTGTATATGTACAGTACCCTACTAACTAGGATCTGAATTCCTGTAGGCTAATTTTGTCACATTGAGCCTCATTATGGCCAGATGAATCAGAAATAATACCTGCCGTAACAACAACAACAACAACAACAACAACAACAACAACAACATGATGTAGACCTCCTGTGAGGTATTGCGTGCTGACTATCCCTTTGTTTTGTTGCAGCACCTTGGCATGTGAGTGTGGGGGAGGTTCCCAAGGGAGGGTGCTCTGGAAAGCCATATCTTATTTTCTCTTGGCCTGGGGTGGATAAGGGAGTGCAATTCAGCCCAGACAAGACCTGACCAAGGGAAGGTGACAGGGACATGATTTTATCCCCAAATCTGCTTGGCTGGCTGGTACCATAACCACTAGAACTAGACCACCTTGCCCCCTTATTGGCTATATTATGATGCCACCAATTATGTTATAATATCTTGCTGTTTTAACAAAATAATTACAGTACGTATTTATGATTGAGAATTTTATAATAAAATTAATGTGACAGTCATTTTAAAATTTGGATCTCCTTTCTAATAACTAATAAGATACTGGTATTACTAAAAACATGCAGCAAAATATGGGTATGATAATGATGTATAGATTAATGATTCAAGACCATATGGTTTTCACTCCCCTGTATTGCTCTTGTTATCACAAAATTAACATTAAAAAGATCTTAAAAAATGGAGCAATACAAATACACCTCTTAGTTGTCACCTATAATACAAAAAATCATTTAGAGCCAGTTATTTATGCATATCTCAATGATTCAGAGATAACTAACCTTCTAGGGTGAATCACAGGGAATCAGAGGAGCCCTTACTGTGTAGAGGCATCATTTGGGCTATGCATTCTCAATCAATATTCATAAGTAGTTAATAAAAGTGTTCATTATATGGCGTCACCCATATGATAATGCTCAAGACACTTGCATTGCCCAGTAACTGCTGCTAAGCTCGCACCGAGACGGCAGTTTCGATTCAAATTGCATGATAACACATTTTATGTTAAAATATCAAGGGCATGTGTAGGGGTGCATACCTGCCAGGATATTTTACACAGTTTTGAATGTGATTGAAGACCATTGTTGTAGTAATGACAAGGCAACACTGACCAATTATATGTAACACCTCTACATAACTTATAATCCACTGATTCCCATAAGTTGCCCTAGAAGATTTTGTCTGAATAGCTATGCACACCCTACACAAACTATGCATACCATGCTCATTGTGCACAAACATTTGGGTTGACTACCAACATACAGTATACTTGGATGTTTACAGGAAAAATCAAACCGTAATCTGTGTGTACATAGTATGTAATGTCAGGATCAGTTCATCAATACATAAAGGCACTTCTTGCAGGTGTGATGGACCAAAACAGGATCAATAATCACACCATCATTTTTGTTGCAATGCATGGGAAACTGCCTTGATGCGATATATGTTTCATCAACAAGAGATTGTTCAATCTGAATCATTGAGAAATGCATGAATAACTGGCTCTAAATGATTTCTTGTATTATACGTAACAACTAAGAGGTGTATTTGTATTGCTCCATTTTTTAATATCCTTTTAATGTTAATTTGGTGACAACATTGATGAGCAATACAGGGCAGTGAAAACCATAATATTGTCTTGAATCATTAAACTGTACATCATTATCGTACCCATATTTAGCTGTATGTTTTTATTAATACAGTATCTTATTAGAAGGGATATCTTGAATCTCCAGAAGCAGGCTACTTAGTAGACACTTAGCAGGAGGGCAAAAACACACCCAAACTATCTGAATTTGAAAGAGTAAAAACAATTGCCCTCGCATGGTGCGCTTATTTAGTGCCTGGCTAATTTTGGGAGGCGACCTCTTGCATATTCAAGATAGAGTGATAAACTTAGAGTAGCCTATACATCACTGTGTCAGTTAGTCATTTAATTGCTGTTTGTATGCACACACTTATACTACCTGCTGCACTCTGCTGCAGTGTTTCACAACGGACTCATCCCTCGACTCATATCCTCCTGGACGCAGTGTGCAGCTCCACATGTCATTATGGCTGGCTGGTACAGCGCACTGCTGGAAATATGTGAATTACCAGTACATGTTCAAAACTACTGTAATGGGTAAAAGCTGTAACTTACTGTGCATGGCTGTGTATACCAGTAATTAATAGACAAATAATGCCAACTGATGATTAAAAGGAAGCTGATTGACAGCAAGGATTGACAGTGTTAAAAATTCTAAATCCTATAAAAACATAAATTTATTATGTCGATTTTATGTTAACCTTCTGCATCCAACCTTGAAACAAAAACAGTATAAAATGGTTTTTAAAACGCTTTTGTTTGTTGGAGTTGGAGAGGGCGCCAAATGTCGATGCCCGACCCTTGGTGCCACCAGGCGGAGAACGACGCAACTCCCAAGGCTCTTCTTGCCGTGCCAGCGTTGGAAACACACCTCGTACGGTGCTCCGCCCATTGTGACGCACAGTGTGACGTATTTCCAACCCCTGGTGGAGGGGGATTCGTCCTCAGGTGGTGTCTCTGGTTGTTTGGAGCGCAGTTCAGTTTGGTCTCGGATGAAGGTTGGGCCAAGAAGTGCGTGCGGAGGGGCTCCTCGTGTCCTGTCTCCCGCCTGGCATCTGGAGACACCCACTCGGCACTGAGGGCGACAACCCCCTAAGCCACCCAGGGCCTCCACTCCAGGTCAGGACATTCGCATCTCTCTTTCAGAACCTAAAAGTCGAGGAGCGGGCTGTCAAATGACACGTGCAGCAGATGTTGGTACGGGTTGACCTCGAGGCTAAATTAATGGACCGCATCAGGAGTTAGCAAGGCGAGGCAATTGCCTGACCAGGATCATTGGTCCATTTACCCCATCATTAGTTGCTAAACTACTTGCCAACTATAGTAGTGACAACGCACTTCCATAGGCAGCACCTGCAACAAAAGTTCAGTCAGGTTGACATTTCCCTCTTGGTCGAGCTGTGATGAAAGATTGATATGTTAGTCCGCCCATAATAAAATGAGCGAAGACAGGAAGGGGTGCATTAGACTCCAGCAGTGTTCAAACCTCGGAGTACCGGGTAGTGTCCAGCCAAGTTCCTCATTAGGTCGGGCCTACGTTGACAATTAGACGAAGAAAGAGTCCATCGAGAAAGAAGCAATTTAATGCAAGTGTGTGGTAATGGGGCGTATTGCATCGTCTGACACAGTATCAGTGAAGGGCCTCCGTACAGTATATTCTGCTTTTGTGATGGTGACGAAAGCCACACGCCGCAACCACTTGCGAAACACAGATTTAGCTCTTGGGACCTGCGGATGAATTAGAAAGCGGCTGTCTATTTGACTTTCGTTATATCGTGTTACAAACGGCAGTGCCCAGCAATTTTTGGTGCCATTCAACGATAACCATAACAAAGGTGTCCAATGGAGAGATTGCGAAAACTTCTCGTGCATCATTAATGACGCTACAGTGTTCGGAGCTAATGAAAAGATAGATAACATTCACCAATAGAGTCCCCCAAAAGATTTATCGACCTTCCAAGGATCAATTATACAATTGAGTGGGCAGGCTAATTAACCTGAGCATAGGAATCACAATTACTGACGAAAGTGTCATGCATTATCGGTGCGCCACTGCGGATATTACATTTACCCAGTCACTCTTTGACGTATAATAAACATGGCGTGCCATTTTTTTTGAATGCAGGTTGAGCTAATGGTCTAGTTATATAAGGAGGTGAGAAAAAACTAGGATGATGAAGAAGGCCAGTGGGGGATGGTCATATGATCGTGTGAGGTAGGCTCCCATGGCCCTCCCCATTGCATGTCAAATTTTCGCGTTTCCTCAGATTCTTTGAGACCACCTCTGATGTTACGACGATGCACACGCAAATAATACATCTCATTGTCGCACAAAATTTCAAGCACAGCATCCCAATGAAACAAGAATAATATGTCGTGGAATGTGCGACACCCGACTACGATGTCCAGGAAAGTGCATCCTTACCTTGGAAACCAGATAAGCCGAAGCGCGTCAGTTACCAAGGAGATGCTTGCGTCAAGCTTTTCAGCAAATTGTCCCTGTTATCGCGCGTTTTGCCGCCATGAATTATTTCGAGCGACAGAAACCTATGGGGATTGAAAGGAACGGAAGCGAGGCTCTTTTGACCATTGTTGCGTGTCAAAAGATGTGGCTGAGCCGCATTCCTGAGTCGTGTTGACGGCATAAGGTCAGCGGGGCCCCCAACCAAAAAATCCTCTCCCTAAAAATGGGTGCTGGCCATAGGATAATCAGACTGCATTCCAGGCACTTTTGCAGTTGGCTGGAGAGCAATTGAAGAGAGGAAGGGCATGGGAATGGAAATAGGTAGCGTCTTTGAACACGAGGCCGCTGCCGGATGGGAAGAAAAAGATGAAGGGAAAAAAATACAGGAAAATAGACAAAAGAAGTGTGAATGGAGTTCCCCGTGAAGGAGGAGCCTGCGACCTTCCTGTTGGATGGCCCTTTCATCACACATCGATACAGGTTTCGTTCGGTGGTACTTTGGAATGGACACCTTTGTTCAATTATGGAAACTTGGTCCTTTTGCCTGAGCACCGAGGTGACGTGACAGAGGACGTCGATTTTTATTATACTGTATATGGATCTGATTGTTTGTCCTAGAAAAAATTGTGGACTTACCACATTAATCTTCACTTCAAATTCTGAATGCATGGCAGCATATCAGATGAGATGCCGTAATAAGGAAACAGTTTCGGCAACTGCCTGCATTTAGGCTGACTGAATATTATGTAACAGGTGTCACTCTTCATGCGTGCACATAGTGCACGAAAAAGGCTCAGGGTGATGTGCAACACACCGGACATGCCTGAATATATAACCCTATCGATTTTGAGACGTATCAATAAGTGATGTGAGGAGCCCAAGCAGAAGAGGAGGACAACGTGCTTTGGGAGAAGGATCCATCCGAAAGTAGTGACCATGATGGCGTCACATCCTGCCCCACGCCAATCAAAAAAGGTCGGCCAGGCAAATTCGATCCATATCGTGACGAGGTCAGCCCCTGGAGGGTGCTTTTCTGCCCCAGTGTCATCTTACAGCACGAAGCACGTGCCCTGCCAGTATTATTTCTCCTGGTGGCGTAAGCACATCGGTTTACTAAATGCCGCCCATCTGGATCGTACAACAAAAAATACGTAAGCTTAGTTCAAACAAACAGCATTGCGCAAATACAGGGTAAGATATCCTCGTCATGTAATTGCGCTGCCGGCATGGGGTTCAATATAAATTGCGACGCCAGCAGACGATGCTGGTGAATTAGTAATGGCCGGTTGAATAAGTCATAACACCAGGATAGGAGAAGCAAGTATAGGCGAAAATTACGATCGAACGGTTTTATCTATTGGGTCGTATAGGGTGTGTGCATATACTATTTGTAGTGTGCAGACACTGTCTGGAAGGATTGGATGAATAATGCAGGAATTGTACCGTAATTATCAGGTGTCAATGCCTTGAGCCTGGGATGGTAGTCTCCCGGCACTTGAGGCGTTACTGGAAAACTTGGCGTAATTGATGGGTGTGCCCGATGGTGAAAGTTGTGCTCCGGAGGGTACGATGATTTTGTGCTCCCTGGAACAGTTTTGAGTGGAAATTACCGTACTCTGCGCCAATAATCGTTTGTGGATGGGCTCGATTCGATAGTTTGAAGCCTTCACCCGGTGACATTTGTATGCCACCCCTGGTTTTCCAGTCTCAATTGTTTCCAGCGTGTGCAACCAAGTAAAATGGGGCTGCTGGTATGTATCCAAGGTTAGTTTGGCGAAATTTGAAAACGTCAAATTAAAGGTAACAATCGCAGGTTGTCCTTGACGGCGGTTGTAAAAGGTCTTTCCACATACCTAGGTGCTATGCAAATGAATGCAAATGAGTTAGGAAATGTCACATTTTCTTTCCATGGAATCAGCCCTGAATAATCTGAAATATAGATGTGACCTAGTAGCCTACTGGATAGGTGGGTGGGCCTGGAGCTTCCAGTGCTATACGGTGGCCTTCCAAAAAGTGCTATAGGGCTTTTCCAGAGCATCGATCGGCCTCCATCCCGACTGCGTATATACCAGGGGCTTCCAGCTGCTGATGCTGGACCAATCTGCACGACCTTGGGCTCCAGAGGCCAAGGTTTCTCCCGGAGACTGCAAAAGCTCAATATCTTCCTTTTTGGCCCCTCCTACTCACCTACTTTTCCAGGGCTCACAAACACCTCCAGGACAGAATTAGTCCATTGATTGGGCCATCTCAAAGGGGCAGACGAGTGACTTAATTGTTGTCATGCGATTAGGCGAATAATGGAGGCGAGGTCATTTGTACCTAGGGGACATTGTATCCGGCGATTGGTTTCCGGAGAGCTCATTTACAGGTATTAATAAACGCTGATCGATGCAACCGGATTGTGATTTTAAATATCAGTTGGGTGCCTGGTTAATTGATTTGCGCTAACTAGGCGGGTCTTAATAATCCTTGGGGCCATTGTCGACAGGAAGATTAATCACATTCTAGCTTTTTGAACACCAAATTTGGACCGTTCTAGGAATTCTTCAGGTAGCGGTATTGGCTGCACCGTTACTTTTTGAAGGAGAGATTTCCGATACCAGCAGACTTGCCTTGAGAAGGCGACACCTGGACATGCCTTGATTCGACCCAAAAATTACGCCAACCCGGGACAATGTTTGAGCAGTACAGTAATACGAACAATGCTTGTTTGTGGTGTCACACGGTCGAGCGACTGAAGCAACTCGACACCCATGGCCACCAGTGTGAGAACCTCGAAAAGCACTAAAACATTACACCACTCGAACTCTTGAAGTCTCGGAAGTCGTAAATAATTAGGGATGTTACCGGGCAAAAACACGGGTGGTTTTACACCACGTAACAAGTTGGTCGACCCGAAGTCACGTGCCTTTTAAGCCGCACGAGGTTTATTATTAGAGGAAAAGGAGCTGGACGGTGGTATATACAGATTAGTATCGTAGTAGTGCCGAGAGGGGTTTATTTTCTGTGGAGCAATTTCCTTCACACGCGAGAGCATTTTCCGCCCTTGACCGTGTTTTCAGTAGGTTGACATTGCAGATATGTCATCAAATTTCCGGCGACCGACATTTTGTCTCTGGGTGGACTGGATTCAAAAATTGATGGGTAAGAATTGATTGAGGGCAAGGAGCATCTTTTGCGTGGTAGAAGGCCATTACGGGTCACCTAGTGCAATAAACTCGATTGGCAGCAGCCTTGGTTGCTTTTTTCAGGTACAGGTACCGTGATGAGTGGCACGCATCTCTGTGTATGTTTCTCACGGGACCTTACAGAACAAAGAGGGCTAATAATAATTTTAAGCGAATTATCCACGGAAGATGAGTAATCTGGGAGCTTGTTGGAATTAAGTGAGTAAATGGACAGAATACGTAGACACTTGAAGGGCAAGAATTTCTAGAGGATATGACCATACGAGGACACCACTGGTTTCCCGTGTATTCTGCTGCACGTAAATCGTGGTTGCTGACTCACGGAGACCGGATGGTGAACGTGACCTTCCAAATAGGATTTCTCTAGTTCTGCTCCATTGGTATACCGCTTTTGATCTCGTGATTTTAGATTGAGACTCGAGTCTGTTGCCTTTCACCTGGTTGGGTGAACCGCCGTGGGAAAAATCAGGTAGCGTACCGGACAACTCATGTCTGGCATTGGTTAACCGCTTCACTGTTTTCCCCCCAAAAATGGTGGACCAAGTGTCTCGTGTCCCAGCTGAGATTTGCTATGAATACTCGAGGAGATAGATGGCGGCTGTATTAGAGACTCGATACGGCGGAGTTTTAATAAATAAAAAATTCGGGCGCAGGTCTTGAATGACAAAAATGTCCTTTATATCCGCTTTGATCTTTATGAATTACAGGCGGCCTGGATTACCTCCATGCTTTATGGGGAAACGTGCTTATATTCAGGTTATACTTTTAAGACTGGTCTTATTTTGCTGGTTACCTGGAAGCAGTCATATATTTCGATGAATACCGCGGCATCCACCATTTAAAGGAATTCCAGCAAATTGTTACAAATTGCTGCATCGGAATGGTGATTTGGCACGAAAACGGAGAAAATCGCGTGCCTGTATTTATAGGAATTGTTGAAGAGCTTTGGCTAAACAAAACGCTGTTTGGTAACGTTGATTTGAAAACTTTTAAAGACGTGCACTCGTGCATTGTGCAAAGTTATTAGAAAATTACGAGAAAGTTCCATTATTTCGGGCAATTAATAATTGGCTTTAATCTGAAACTGAACCATAAGTGAGCGCACAGTATGCATAAGGATTTTCAGTCACGATTATTGAACACAACGTAGCAATTACAGACGAAGTGGGATGCACGTAAATGTTGGTTGCGCAGCATGAGACGAGGACCCTAGTCTCTACGAGAAGTTTCACTTTTATAGCCAGATTGTTAGTAGTCTTAGCCAACCTCATCTTCACTTTCGGCACGTATTTTAAAGCCAGGTCCGTCAAAACAGAAAGGGAGGCTCTGTGCCATTTTAGTAATTGCACTTTTATGACGAAATTTTCTGAGAAAACAAAGAAGGCAAATTCCAGTAGTGGCCTAAAAACCCGAAAGGAAAATCAGTCAACAAAGACGAAGGAAGCTGAACAAAGATTTTTTATACATTTTCCAGTCTGCGGGCAGATATACTATACTGTGTGCCGGCAGGCGGCAAGACACAATGCTCTACTTAGTACACCCTCGTAAAACGATGCTCCGTTACGCATAACCTGAAAATACAAGTGAAAGTGAACCCCCATGAAGGTCGCGGTGCTCTTGAATTGCGTTGTCTGCACAAGAAGCAGAAGAAAACCTTAGTTGTTGTGCAAGGTACACGATTGCTGCAGGGGGTGGGATGAGTTAGGTTGCATTTATTTGTAGGCGTTGTTGCCAGATGAGCCGTCGTGGTTTATTCCGGAGCGATTTCCTCCCAGTCTCGTCAATAAGTAATGGGAAGCAAGCGCACGCGATCAGATTCACGAAACTTCCGCATTCTCATGAGCTGTCGTTCTATGGAAGTCCCCCCCCCCCCCNCCCCCCCCCCCCACTCCTTCTATAGACTGCACATAATATGGAACAGGCACAAAGCCATCAGTGGGATTGGTAAATCGCAGAGACTTCCTCACCAATTAGTGCTCATTATCGGGATGTTTCAGTCAGGAGGGCAATTTTGGGCCAGCATGCACAAAT
This sequence comes from Catajapyx aquilonaris, assembly GCA_000934665.2. NCBI lineage: Eukaryota > Metazoa > Arthropoda > Diplura > Dicellurata > Japygidae > Catajapyx > Catajapyx aquilonaris. The sequence continues at coordinate 10,524 of JYFJ02000564.1, forward strand.
ATTGCGATTGAAATCTGGGGTTAGTGCTTTTTTGATATAAAAAGAGCAAGGGACTGGCGTATATTTGATGGGCATATGAAATTAATCTATAGTAATGGGTGCAAAAAAAAGAACACGGAGTTATTTTTCAATTGTTGAATATTATGTATTCTGTGTATATGTACAATGTTGCGGATTGGAAAATGTAGTAAGGCCTACTAATAAATAAGGATTGCAGTCAAGCTACAGCAAATGGGCCGTACCTAATTTGTGAGCTCTATTAGTAAATTAGCAATTATAATAGGGGAGACTATATATGCAAAGAGAAGTGGAGGGCGTATGCATTATGTGTATTCTTGTCATTTACGTGGGTTTAAATGAACTGCTTGCTTTCACGCAATAAAAATGGGTGCGATGTGCACTAATATGTCCCCGGGAGAAATTTAAAGGCAGCTATAACTTTGGCGCTACAAAGTTATGATTTGAGAATAGCGTGTGGCAAGTTTCGTGTGTGCAGTGTATATTTTGAGAGGTGTCGAAGGAAGTATCGTACTTGAACCACACACGTGTTATAAGAGCATTTTCTTAAGGATGTTGACTGGGGAATGAGACATGCAATGTTTTCAAGGAATAAATAAAATGAATGAGTGCACTTACTAGGACGCAAAGGCGGAAAAATGCGGTAAATGTCGCCATACTCGAATGCGCAAGTATTTAAAAATAGGAATCTTGGCTCTCTTTGGCAGGAAAAAAGTGTAGTTGGTCCATCAGCTGAGTCGAGGAAAATAAAAAGTTGGCATATGCTTGCAGGAAAGTAAGCAAAAATATGGGCTTATCTTTTCCTGCATTATGCAGCATGTATTACTGAAAAACAAGAAAACTTACATCCTGGGTTACACGACTGTATCATGTTGACATGCGCAAAATAAAACATGAAGCTTGTGACGAAAATGTTACTTCATATAAGTATGCATATGAAAGCTGCTATAAGGTTGCACAAACATTCGGATTTTTTTTGTGGCTATAATGTTGAAAAATTTGATTTTGGTATTTCAGGCATATAACTAACGTAACATTAATTGATCATGTAATATACAAATGACTTAAATTTTCAAGAAATCTGCACAGATGTTCTCTGAGGCCTTACATAATGCAAGAATAAATTTTGCGAACTCGCTGGCAAAACATCAATTTCCGGCTAGTAGCCATGTGGAGGGTTTTGTGTGCAGATCGTCGTCGAAAATTATCGATTTGCGAATGGCAGTGCGTGTGGAGCCTTTTATTTTCCATTTTTTTGTGGGGGTATAGGTGAAGGGGGTGGGGACACGCACGAAGAGGCTAACAGGTGCGTGCCGGGTTCTAAGCGCTATGGAAACCATGGCTGACCCCCCCNTTCAATGCAGGCCCGCTGCTCTATGGCCTGATATACGCTGCCCAAGGACGGGCATTGACTTCGCTCACCAGAACACTTGCATATTGGCCGAGTGTCCGGTTGCGGTTTTGCCAGAAGTTTATCACGATGTGTCATTTCCGAACTTGTCACACCAGTACATAGTATGCACCATGACATTTAATAACCAGTACTGACATATCAGCAATTTTGATAAAAATTAAATGACTCGTATGAGCGAACTTTTCACTGCGTGGAATAAACAGGTTAAAACTATTGTGTACTGGTACCTGGCGCTTACATCAGAGTGAGAAGGAAAAATGTATGGTTGTGTCAAAGCGAGCGTGACGTGAATCCCGGCCAGCCATAACTTAGATCCTAGATACAAGTTGCGTTTTCCTGAACAGCTTATTTGATTTTCTCAGATTTGCATTCGGCTGTCACCTCGCACTGCTGAATACAGGTGTTGAATAAGCTTCAGGTAAATGCTACCAAGGGTGGCATAACAACAAGCAGGTCAGTGTTGCCATGGACCTATTTATTTCATTATTTTCAAACCGAAATAATTGCATTGGATGAATATTTTTTTGTGTGTGTGTAGCTTGCACATTTCCATGAGAAACTACAGCGAACTAACTCTAAAACCTGAACCACCATGTGTATGCAGACTGTCACTCACTGTTCCCCCAACCCCCGATAGAAAAAGAAAAAAAAAGTTGTTCCGAGGTTGAATGAGAGCGTGTCCCCACAGTGCGTTACAAATTTCCCCAAGTGTGACCTTCACGCGGAGTTAGATGTGCAAAATAGCGGGCGTGCCGGCTCCTGCAATGGGCCAGGCCAGTTTGGGACAGGATCCCCAACGAAGCACAATTTTTGGGGACAACCAAATGTGACAATCTTCTTCTTTCCCAGGTGTCTCCCGAGGTTGATCTTCCACCACAAGCACAATGGCGTTGGACTTCGGTGCTTCGCTGGCCAAGTACCTGCTATGTCTCTTCAACTTCGTCTTTTTTGTGAGTATTTCTTTCAACACCCTATGTCACAATGGATGGGATGACCTTCGAGTGTCATCGGGGTCTTTCCGGCTAGAGGAGGGGGAAAAAATCAAGGACTTGTTGTGTACCTTGATTTGATATGGGCGTAATTGAGGAACTGCAGAGGATAATCTCCCACGATTTGTTTTGATGGGCTTGTTTTTGTTGACCGTCCCAGTAATTGGGTTTAGAACAGCTTTTGCCCCTGCCGGATATGCTTCTCTGCAGAAGCTCTTGGGTTACCTAACAGGTCAGGAAAGTAGAGGTCATTTTTATCTAGAGTGCTTCTGGCGGCATACGCTAATTAATTTAATTGTTCTTGCTGGTAATGTGCGCGTTTCTATATGAAATACTTCCGGTTTGTATGATTCATGCCAATATTTTATGCGTCACCTTTGTTCAACACTGCAGAAATGGTGACTACCACTATGTACAATAATTGGGCACCCATTAGCTGAAGAGGATTTTTCGGAGGGGCCAAATGGCACAAAAGCGATGAGCACGCGAATTTTTCCTTGGTCACGCCCTGATTCGCGCGTAGAATCGCGCGCCAATCAGCACGTGGTAACTCGAGTGTGTGCTTGGGCACCGTACATCATATGACGCAAAAAGAAGGTAGCATAAAAGGAGAACATGGGGAGCTAGCTGTCATTATATGAAGGTCATTGCCCTCAGGACGCTATCGGGAAAATGGATTTTTGGCAGGTCGAACAGGTAAAGGGGGGTGGATTTACCTGCCCTTTTTTGCTGGGTTGATGGCTTGGAAGGGGGCGGGGGTGGTAAAGCGCGCGGTCTTGTCAACTGTGCCTCTAGGGTTACTATACGGATAGTTCACCTCTATTTGCATTGTCCCGGATGAAAGGGACATGATGTCATGACAAAAACTTGGGAGGGGGGGGGGGGAAGGTTCTTAATCAATGTGATTGCTTCCGGATTTTCAAGTCCTGAGGGATTTTTGTTGGGGGTTTTCTGGAGGGATGGGATGTGATGAATTGGCCTATTTTGAGTGGATGGGGTTAGTGACATGTCGCTGGATGGCTACCCGTACTTGTTATCTTGATCACTCGGAGTCGCTGAACTGTACTGGCAGAAATAGGCCTTGGAATTATTTACAGGGGTCTATTGCGGTTGCAGCACTCGTGACAGGCAGAGACTCCGGAGAGTCTAAACTGTAGCCTACAGTGAAATATTTGGGTATCGGCCAGAGGATATCCCGAGCTTTCATTTTCTTTGTAATTTTTTTTCACTTTTGTTGGAAAACGCTGCCGTTAGCGCAGTTCCTTGTTAGTTGAATCTTTTGTTGAGCCATTATCTTGATTGTGTCCTCGAGGCCGAGACTGTACTGAGATAACGTGTGACACATCCGCTTCTCATGTGCCGGCCAACTATTGGAAGCCCTTGCTGGTCAATAAGCCGCCCAAAAAAATATGCAAATCCAATCAATTCGTAATAACGTAACGATCTGGGTCAACGTTCCGTGACTCGTTTTTGATTACTTTTTCCGACTCTTTCTAGAACTTTTTTCTTTGTAACTTCAGCAACTTCAGCAATGTGGGTTAGCATGATATTAAGTTCTGACCACGCGTGGAATTTGGCAAAATATATTCCAGGGAGTGCCATTGATTATTTCCTAGCCGCGACCCATCAATCAAAAAATAGTAGCAGAATAGCGATGAGCTTGAGGAGTGGTAGCACCAAGAAGATTGGATCAATGATGGTTCCTGGCACTGGAGGCTTACAACCACTTCTTGGGTCAATGCTTCTTCTTCTTCGCAACCCACAGAGAACCATATTTGGAGCTCCCATGCGTACACTCCTCGAGGCCAATTGGCCACACCATCAGCGAAAAACATGGGAAAAATGGCAAGTGTTCCGTGTTGTGATAGTCTCATTGAACGCGTATTTTTGTCTCGGGGGTAAGAAAGCAGCGTTAGGAAACTTGGGCTGTATTTCCCCCCCTCCAGTGAGGTCAGTGACACAATTGGACGTGTGACGTGTGAGATATTCCTGACCTTTTTCTTAGAAGGGAGGAAGTTCATGGGAGTGGTTTGGAAGTGTACGGCTTTTATTGAACACATTTTGCATCGGAATTAAATCGTGCTGGCAGGGCATTAGGTAACCCAAGAGAATGACGAAATCACTTGTCAGCGGGCAGTTCTTGGCACTTCATTGAATTGTATGCCACCGGAACACATGTATTATGCGGGATTGCGTCCGTACAGTGTATGCGCATTAATGCGAGAATGTTCAGAGCACGTGAAGGAGAGTCATGTCGCGTGCGTACGTACTGTAATAAGAGATCAATGAATAGGGGCCAGTCATTTAGTTAAAATGTACCATGGAGACCTTTGTGAGGGTCTGGGTCGATTTGATGACATGGTGTTGTATTTCAGTTGGGAGGCGCGGTGATGCTGAGCATAGGAGTATGGCTGGCTGTGGACAAGTCGTCCTTCATCATGCTGACCAAGATCAGCGAAGAGCAGAATCTTAAGTACTTGAGCCAGCCTTCGGTCATTGAGCAAGGGGCCTACATCCTCATTGCTGCTGGAGCCTTTGTATTCATCATCAGCTTCCTCGGATATTGTGGGGCTGTCAAGGAGTCGCGGTTTCTTCTCACTGCTGTACGTCATGTTCCATCACTTATATGACAAAATGTGTATATTTGATAAATGCAATGTTCACTTTTTGACAGTATGGCATGTTCCTGGTGATAATCTTGGCTCTGGAGGTGGCTGCTGGTGTGCTGGCTGCAATGTACAAGGCGGAGGTCAGTGAGTCACCCATGCAGATGACTCTGTTTGTGAAACAGGCGATAAGGAGCAATTGCCTTCAATTGTGCATTTCCTTCCCTTCCAGGCGGAAAGGGAAACCAGGGAGTTCCTCAAGTACACGCTGAGAGAGTATTACACGGTGAAGGATCAGGCTGATGCTGTAACAATTGCTTGGGATTTGATGATGACAGAGGTTTGTTGATTGCATTTTTGATGGATATGAACTATTTTACTCGAAGAATTTATACTCGCAAATCAGGATGTACCCGGTAGCATCTGTAACTTTCTAAATGTGTGCAAAATTTAGCACTGTGGGTGGTTGTGAGCATGAAAATACGGACTAGCAAGTGCCATTTGTGGGCTCTCTTTTTTTTTGATCCCATTCTGTTCTTTTCCGCGGTTGATTCTCTTCAATGGGAAACGACGCCTTTCCCGGTAACTAATGGCCCAGATTCGTTGGTGTGTGACTGCGCTTTTGGTGGAGTCCACAGAAACTGTATCAAATTGTTAGAAAGTGTTGGGATGTGTTTAATTACCCATTGCATATGCTTTTATCCCGATTTAGCTCCGATGTTGCGGAGTGAACAACTTCACGGATTTTTACACAGCCAAAAAGTGGATGGCAAGCCGGAAAGCAGAACCTTTTCCCCAGTCGTGCTGCAAACCCCAAACTGCCGATTACCTGAAGCTCACCAACTGCACCGATGCCCCAACTGACTACAATTCTAATCGTAACACGGTTCGTAAAGAAGTGGGGCAGAAATGGATCATTCTTACTAATCCGCTGCACTTGACCCTAACTCCCTTTCTGACAATGATTGGACTGGGGATGTCGCCAAAAAGAGAAGGAACCCAGAAATAATTTTTTTCCCCCCATCATTTTGCAACATTTAAAAATATTTTTTAGTTTGGTATTAACAAAATCATACTGAGGAAAATTATTGTGCAGGTTTGTGTCCCAAGTTCCTCCAGACATGAGGTATTTCTGTTTGCTTGTATTATTTTGCATGATTTGCAAATTCCTTGTGGAAGCCAAGGTGTGGGGAAAACTACTAGGGAATTAGTGTATGCTAAATTAATTGTTTTTTTCAGGGCTGTTACTCGAGCCTGCTGGAATGGGTGAGGAGACATGCCAACATTGTGATTGGAGTGGGCGTGGGAGTCGGTCTCCTGCAGCTGTTTGGGATCATCCTGGCCTTCTGTCTCTGTAAGGCAATTGATAGTGACATCAAGTAAGATGCTCCCCCTTCCAATCCCCTGATTCTAATGTCTCTCCTGCCAATTTCCCCCACCAACACCTAACAGGAACACTGAACATGGGATAAAAAAAGAAAAGGGGTGAAGACACAAAAGAGTCTTCGCATTTTGCCAATTGATGAAGACCTCAAATCCTGTCGTTACAAAAAGGCGAATTTTTTTGTGCTTTCTTTTGTGCCCATGTGTAAAGACAGAGTACAACGGAGGAGAGTTATAGGTAATGGTAGAATACGTGAGAAGTGTCGAGTAGCCAAAGCTCAGGGGTCACACTCTGTTTTTACTCATATTTTCAAATGGGGGATTTTTCTTTTTTGTCTTATTCAGACTCAAGACGTCCTGCTTTTACTCAAGTGCAGGCAAAAATAACCAAAGGTTGCGTTTTCAAGTTGGCCAGAACTCGACCATTTGTCGCTGTTTTCCAATGTGTCCTATGTAGTTTTGTCGTTTGTGGCCATCCTTTTTTTTAGTGAGGGTAGCCAGTCAGCAGTGTTAGCTGTCAAGAGATAGTGAAGGTGGGAGAGTGGAAGATTGAATCTCTTTTATGCGTTTTTAAGCATCTTTTTATGTCGCATGGATTCAAGAATCTCCTTTATTGCCAACACATTTAATCCTCAAAGAAGGGCTTTGTTGAGATTAACATGATCCAGTAAGTGTGAACAACTAGTGTGGCGACTCATTTTGAGATGTCGCATGGAAATATGCTTTCGGATCAAGTCCACCCATATTTTCATATCGAAAGTCGTACCTTTCTGATCCCCTACTTTTTTGCCCTCGCATGAGCAGCTTTTTCTGCATCAAAACACAAAAGCAGATGTGACCAGAAGCCACAACTTTTTGGCTTCAGTCTGCTCTGAATGCCACCCATTTTCTTTGGCAATCAGATGACAAAAAGTATATACAACCCTTGTCCATACTGTACATAATGTACCTAATTGTACTGTGATTGTAGTCGCCATTTTAAGAGCAATGTTTTTATCTGTCTAAGGTGTAATAAGTTACATGATGTCCCACTCAATACAAGAATCAGTATTTGGTTTGCGGGCCAAAAGGTAAAAGAAACCAAGCCAATCAAATGGGAGGGGGATGGACTGGGAAGGAACTCCAATTTTTTTCAGTTCTCCCTACGTCAGTGTCTCAATGCGTTTTAAATGGACTTGGTGTTGTGACTTTGGTAAGTGGAACCCTCCCCCAAAAAAAAAGAAAAAAAAAAAGCACCCAAAAAATACCGATGTTCAGTGTAAATGATGTGGTAAAGGTAGTCGAGGCAGTCTTTAGAGACTGCCACAAATAAATGTTTCGCTGGGCATTGAACTGTTTTAATTGACAACCCTCAGTGTTGCATTACAGTTGTCATACATCATCATCTTGAGAGAATCTCCAAACAACTTCGCTTGCTTAGGAAGTTTGTGATGAGAAGAGTGCTTGCTAGGTTTTGTCTCTTGAGAAGTCTGGTCACTATAACATAATTGACTTCCATTTCACTTGTAAAGCTGACTTAGTCAACATCACAGCAAAAGGCGCTGAGAAATTAAACAGTAATAACGTTGAAAATTAGGCAAGTACTTTTCTTTTCAGAGTAAGGGACACACCCAAAATATTTTGAAGTGGGCATTTCAAGTCTGTGATAATATATTACAACATACACAGGGTAATCCAACTTTATTGCCCCAACAGTTATTGTAAAAATGGTGTAAGCTGCTACTTTTTAAGCAGCTACTTGCTAAGAGTTACTTTCTCAAGTATCCGGAATAGCACCTGCTGATATTAGGTCCAATGCCCATGTACCAATTAATTACCTATTCATTGACACAACCGGGTCTGTCTGGTTTGAAGGATTAGCCCTCTGATTGGCAGCTAGTGACCTCATCTGAATCCCTCCAGCGAACACCAAAATGGGCTCTTTTGAAGGCCAACACATGAATCAGTTTGGAGATGAGGAAATAAAAGGGATGATGACAGGCACATGGGCACCTTTCCATTTCAGGGTCGCAACAGCTCGCATCCGACCTCATGCGATTAACCCATTTGGCCAGTCACAACCCCAGCGGCGCAGCAGACGACCTGTTTCCCACGGACGACCATTTTCTCTCTCATTAATTGGATAATATTAGGCATTGGACTAATCTCAGCAGGTGCTATTCCAGATACTTGACAAAGTAACTCTTAGCTGCTTATGCAATTTTTCCAATAACTGTTGGGGCGATAAAGTTGGATCACCCTGTATATCAAATGAAACATTCAATTATTTTTCAGTCGCATTAAAGGCAAGAGTGGACTTGGCTGAGTGACTCTCCACCCTCTTCACATGAGGCAAAAATACACTACAAGAATGATTATTATTGTATAATATAACAACTGACACCCCAACACTAATAATTATGATTCAGCCATGATTGAAACCACCAAATAGCCCAATCCTTGGTGCCTTTCAACATTAACCATTGAATAATCTCATTGATAACAGATGTTATATCACAACACAAGGGACGGGGGAAAAATAGGTTACCACTTGTAGCCTATAAACTCGACAACAATATTAGGAAGATTGAGCTTCTGAGCTGCTCGAACAGTTTGCGTACCAAACCGTTGCCACATCGCCTTCCTGCATAATTCTTGTAATAGTGGCACCCTTCTCTGTCTGGCACTCTGGACAGCCTCCCTCGCTTCAACTTTCCCAACTTCTAGAAATTCATTTGGCAATTCCTTTGGGTTGCCCCCAGCAGACAACAAAACCCGCACAATGTCTCCACTTCCGCCACCCTTGATCAGTGTTGCCAATGGACTCAACCCTAACTCATCACGAGTGTCCACAGGGCATCCAGCTCGAACCAACATTCCCACTGAACGCTCATCAGGCGGTGCCATGGTTGCTAGGTGCAGTGCTGTCTGTCCTAAAGGTGTAGTCCCTTCCACTTGGCAGCCTGCATCTAGAATTTCATCCAATGCAGCCCATTTTGACAGTGAGGCAGGGCGTCCAGCAAGGTAGTGTAATGCCTGGCGCCCTTGATGGTTGACGGCATCAAGTGTCGCCTGGCGGCCTTGAGTAGCTGCAACCATTTGACGAAATAGGGTTGCATCAAGATCTGAGGCAGCTGATGCATAGTGGAGGGCAGTGTTTCCAGAGGAGTCCACATGAGACACACATGCTGAATGGTCCAAAAGGTAGTGGGCCACCAGAGGATTCTTATAGCAGACACTGTGCATCAGGGGTGTTCGGAAAGAGTTGTCATGCAAGTTTACTGATGCACCACTTTCAACCAGTAAACGGACCATTTCTAATGGACGAAAAACATGAACAAAATAACATTAGAAAAAACCTCATAATAAATCTCGTCTGCTTGATGTAAATGTAAAAATAAACATGTGGAGGAGGGTCGCCCAAGCGGCAGGTGCTGCAGGCCGACAAGTCTAAATAAAGCAAAAAACAAAAATTCTCGTCTGCCCTGCTGCTCAATCTACTGCCTCAGGAAAAATGTACATAGCCATGCTAAAGAATGGAGCTGAAAACTGCAACACAGCCTATTTACAGGATAACTGCAGAGCTTGGTGCATTCCATGGTAGTGACTGATGCTACGCATTTTGAGTACAGTACATGACAGTGCCATTCAGGGCAACCATTTTGGAATGAGTGAAATTTGTAACCAATTTGACATGAACTTTGTTTCAGTCCATATAATATTATTTGGCCGCACTATTCAAAAATATCTCCATGAAACCACAACATGCGGGCGGGACCCCCCCCACCGCACCATCATCCTAAGAAGGCCCGAGCCTGACGCGCTTGGAGCTGTTGGATGCTGCATGCTGGACACTCGGAGATGGACAACACTGGAGCTTGCTTTCGAGTGTGGGACACGTCAGAGCACTATGACCGGAGCCATGTGTCATCCATATCCACAAACCGTTTGAAAAACGATTGCCCTCAATGCAATCGAGTTCCAAGGGAGGGCAAAATGGTGACTCTTCTGCACCTCAGAGAGATGGTGGAGGAACCAGTGAAGATGCCAACTTCCAGAGACCTTTCAGTTTTTTAGAGTCCTAAGCATAGTGCTCTGACTTGTGCCACACTCGAAAGCAAGCCGATGGCTGATAATGGGGTATGAATGAATGAATTAACTCGGGCAGTGGGTTGCGCATGTTGTGGTTTCATGGAGAGCTCATATTTTTGAATAGTACGGCCAAATAATGTTATATGGACTGAAACAAAGTACCATGCGTCAATCATAAATGTATCTTTTGATCTAAAATCTGAGAGCCTCTTGGAACAGCTTTTGTACTTTTACCATAATTAATTACAGAATTTACAGAAAAGTCAAACCAAAAGTGAAACTACCTCAGGTCAGTCCATAAAAGAAAACCATGCATATTCCAGTTAACTCAAATAATAATTGATACATACTTCCAGTTTCTTTATGAACCAAACATCCATTATAATGGTTTCTTACCTATAAGTGATAACTATAATATAAAACTCTCACAACAAGATGATTAGGTCATGGTCATATCCTGGCCATCCTGTCCTTGGACACCAGTAATTATTCAGAAGCTTTCCTCGCCATGACTAATTACCTGATAAGTAGCATCTGTACTGTACATCCCCAGACAAGGACATACACCACAACACTATGGTCTGTAATTGCTAGGTGGATCATCCCCATTGCATCTACCACTGCCTAATTGACTGCTATGCCTTTACAGACTTTACGTCATTTAGTATCAAATAGCATGTGAAATTCTCGTAAAATGTTAAAAATAAATCAATGCTCATGAAAGAATATGTCTAGTGTGAGTGGGCCAGCTGGTACGTTTTCCACTGGTTTTTTTCTTCCTCTAATCAGTCTCATGTTTGGCTGAAATTAAGCATGAAAACATCAAGTAGTTTCTTCAAGCAGTGACAACCATCTCTTGTGCACTGCTACTGTACAGTACCACATATGAGTCTGTGAACCAAGAAACTTCATTCGGGTTGGTTGGAAGGAAGCAAATTATGCATAATAAGGGTGGTGGAATGCAGCTAATGCACACTTTCTGCATGGCACATTTGCCCAGCTTCCCTATCATGGATCCATGCTTTGCATTCCATTCCCAGTCCTCTGACCCTATCATTCCACAACACTTGCTGCCATGCTTCCTCCCACACAATGGATGACAATTGAGAATAGTTGCCTGGAGAGAGAAGCCTGTCAGTTTCGCAGGCTGCTCAAATGTGGTAGAGTAAATGTCATTAAGCAGCACATGTGATTATTATGATGGGTATTAAGGTCAGTCACAAATCAGTGTGCTGGCACAGAAGGGCTGCCTCATTGGAAAAAATTCAGCTGAAGGCAGTGCCTTCTCATATTTGTTTGCACAAAAGTGACAATGAACCATGCACATGCAGAACACTCAAATAGCCCCATGGCATGATTAACTCTCATCCCAAGTGACATTTCTGACCATTTTGGCACATGTTTGGTGTCCTTGTTCACAAACTTAGCTACAGGAAGGTCTTCTCTGGATCAGCTTCATGGATGACATGAAGTACCCTCTCCTGTATGTATTCTTAATCTGTTCAATTGAACTGTGACAGTCTGCATGATTGAAGCAGGCACTTGGCTTGGCAAGAATTCAAGGTGATGACACTCCAATAATAGATATAATTTATGATGAGGCCTACTTAATTTTTGCAATTACATTTTTATGTAGTACTAGCATTTATTTAATATCTTCAAACCACAGGGGGGTAACTGAAATCGTGGATAAGGGAGGATAGTGTATTACACACAAGCTGCATATAATACCTAGTGATGTACGTTGTGCTGCAAGATGTAGAGGAGTCAATCCCTCTGAGTCATGTATGTCCACATGCGCTCTCGCATGGAGCAGCATCCTGGCAATGCTGACATATCCATGGCTGGCAGCAATGTGGAGGGCAGTGCGTCCACTGACATCCACAGCCTGATTAATGGAGCATCCCCAGTCCAGGAGGAGCTTTGCCATCTGGAGGTGGCCACACTCGACGCATATGCAAATTGATGGCTTCTTCATGCTGCCTATGCAGAAGCGAGAGTCACAGTCCACACCTGTTTGAAGCAGCAGTTTGGCCAGAGAGACATCATTGTTGCGGATTGCCAGCAAAAACTGAGCCAACTGGTTCCAGTAGGGGCCACCCATTCTTCAAGTATTAAGGCAACACCTGGAAGATACCTGGAGCATGAGTGTGTGTTTTCTGGCCTTCCTCATTCAGGAAAGTGAAGTTTAATAGATGTAGGAAGTTGGAATAAAGCCAAGGCCAGTGCAGGGCAAGATGGGGCTAGTTGATATAAGGGATTGTATGGACATGCAAAATGATGGTCCACGATTGTAATGGTGAGATGTACTTTTTTAATGTACAAAAACTGATTCTATTATCAATTAGTGATGCTCTCTCAAAGGATATTATGCAATTCTCTCATGGCCACATGTAACCTTAATAAAAAGCACGTTTGCTTTCTTTGAGTACATTACATAATGACTGATCATTACTTGTGCTCAACATACCTGTAAGTTCCGCTCCAAGCAGTGTGGTAAAGAAGAAATGCTGAGAGGTGATGGTGGAGGAGACTACTAAGGTGGTGCATACAGTGAGCAGCAATAATATTCCCTGTTGTGGTTTCCTTTCCTCCTATACTACCTCCCACATCTGCCCTCCCCCTCCCTTATTCCCCCTGGGCTCCCTCCTCCTGCCTGTCGCCTGCTGATGATGGGGCTCTCCTCCTGGTATCCCTCTCTCAACTGCTGATCCTCGTCATGCTGTTGACTAACTAGTTATCCTTGAACCAGACCTTGGATGGAGGGAGGGGTGCCAGTCCAGCTGCTACCACCACATATCGCCTCGGGTTAGGAGTAAGGGACACGAGGCCTGACGACAACAAGGGCGAGGGCGACGTGTGCTGCGTGTGTACATATCAGCTCTAGGTTGATTCCATCACCACCACTGCAAGGAGTCACTCTTAATATAATGACAGATGAGACCGTGGCCCTGAGTCTCTCCTTTCTTCCCACTAGCCCGGTCAGAGGACCCGAGGCACCAACATGAAGGCCATACTGATTCGTCTCCGCAGTAACCATGAGATGAGTTCCAGCGTGCGATTGAATGAGAGGCGAGGGAGCATCAGCTGGCGGCGCTGCGGGAGCACTACCTGCTGCAGTCATGCATGCGCCCAGAGAGCGCGCGCTCTAGTCAATTATATTGTCCCCCTTGACCCGCAGCTGACGCAGTGCTGCTGACGACAGTCGCAGCTCAGGCCTTGGAGCACGCCACCAGAATCCTCCCTCCCTGAATCTGATTGTGCCATTTAATTCCGCGCTGTCCACTTGCCACATTCCTGCGTCACGCTCACGCTCATTCGACCACGAACGAAAATCGTACTGCATCAAACATGGCCGTCTTTCTTTCATGACCTTTTTTGCTCATCATGCTCACTATCAATGGTCTATGGATTGCATTTTTCTTCTTGTAGATACTTGTAATTGCATCGAATTGAATATAAAATTGATGGTGCGAGGGTACCGAGCGTGCGTGATTGTGTGGGTGCAGATTAGAAGCGAGGAGAGGGCAGAGAAGGTCAGGTCAATGTTCGGTCGGTGTCGCCACCTTCCGTGGAGTGGTGCAGTGACGTCACGTCCTGTGACCCGTGATTTTTAGTAAAGGGAGCGTACCACAGTGAGAGTGAGTACACTCATTGTGAGTAATTGAAGGACAGAAGGGGCAGCTAGGTCGAGTCAGTGGGGGCAGGCAGGAGGACTCGGGACTCACAGCGAGCGTTGCCCATAGCTCGACTGGCTGGTGCGGTGGACGACAAGGGACGGGGACCGCACCTCTGAGGAGACCAGACGGTGACCGCCTTTCTTGCACTTTCGGGAGGACAATAAAAAGAAGCATTGCGTGTGCGGACGGAGCAGAGAGACAGAAGCCAGCGACGGAGGGACTGCTGGGAACAACGTTGCCCGTCCTCCGAGACCACCCTCTTCAGTGACTCTGCCAGTTGGGCCCACAGCCCGTGGGCTCCCTTCGACATGGGGCTGTTCTCCAACTCTTCCCCTTTCGACGCTGACATCGGTACGTGAAGCTGCAGAGTGTTACACTGCGCCCCACTGCCTCAGGGTGTTGTAATATAGTTGTAGTACTTTTGTGTTGGCTATCACTCATGTTTTAATATCACAAAAGATGAAGCACCAGTGCGAGCAATAAAAGCATGTACAAGCTCATGAGTGTCACATGCGGTTATGGGATAGCATTGGCGTGAGAAAAAGGCAGAAGACACCTGTCCATTGGCCTCTCTCTCACAACCGAAATCTAAATGTCTGGAATTCACTTGACACCACCAGTTCTCATGAGTTTGTCAACACCTTAATCTTTTGATTTCATGGTCAGAAGCATTATATCATGTATTCCTAAACTGTTGTTAGATAGGCTTTGACTCAAATTTCTGCACTCAAAGAATGGCACTGATGACACAAGCCTTTGACTGTGAATGACAATGTTGACATGGTTGAAAGTCATTGCTGCTAAGATGACATGAGTACTATTCTTGCATTGCAGCAACTGGATAAGAGGACAGTTCATGTGCATAGTACACACATACATTTTTCAGTGTGCTTTCCAGTCAGTCTCTCTTATCAACATTGCTTGTGATAGTGTGTGGGTGACTTACTTTGCAGGCACTTACAATAGACCCCATGGGTAACCTTTTTTTCCCCATACTTTCAGATAAAGCAACAGATGGAAGTCGGACATCAGAGGACTGGGGCCTGATCCTGGATATATGTGACAAAGTGGGGACATTGCCAAATGGCCCGAAGGACTGTATGCATTCAGTCATGAGGAGGCTCAATGACACCGACCCACATGTTGCCATGAACGCCATCACTGTTGAGTATTTCTCTTGCTGGGATTATGTGGGAGCAATACTGTTGACTCATTTTTGGGTTTACTTGTGATTACACTGAGATAGGAGCTCATGGGAAATGGAGTTGATAAGTCTGGTGTTGTGCAAGTTGGAGAGTAGGTTATGATGTATAGGGGTGTTGATAGGGTTACCTGATTAATTTACCCTCATTTTGTATGTGGCCACTGTAGGGGGGTAAGGTTGTCCAGGGCATTAGGTATGTATTGGGTGATGTTGATATTAGCAGCTGGTTTATTACTGAAAACTATACAGTAGGCAATTTGTTAGGTAGATAGTGTAATCTTCACCCATTTTCATGTGATACCCATCCACAAGCGCAGGATATTAGCATTTATGAATATGGGTAACTGGAATTTGAATGTGCTCCATGCCACTCCTAATGGGGTTATTGGGTGTGGCCTGAATGCAACTGCATGTTAGAATGGAATCAGAGCATGCTGCATTTCAGGTGACTCAGGACTTGCCTCTCACTCTTCCCAATTTGCACCCATCCTTCTTCTCCTCTCCGTGTAGGTAAAGAAAATTTTTATAGTGACTTGGTAATAAAGCAAGAAAATCCTCAAATAATGGGTGTGAAATAGATATTACAGTAAAACTTCTATAAGTCGAACTTCCCTAAGTCAAAGAAAATTATGAGCTTGGTTGGTCACAATGTAAAATAATAGGAAATTAACTTCCTTAACTCGAATTTCTATAACGCAAAGTGCAGGTAGGGCCTTACGATGGGATATTGATGCATTTTCAGTTTCCCTAAGTCGAAGTTCATGTTGGCGAGTACGGAAAATGTTTTCATTTCTCTCCCAGCCAAATGGTCAAGAGTAGGCCACATGTACAGTCTTCTGCCTTCCTGCTTCCTGAACTCTTGTCTACCAGTAATGACTCATGCCATCCGCACCAGGTCCCATGGGCCCAGATATTCCCACCTTCATTTGATTTTCCCGTTTGACGCGGGATTTACACGGGGCGAGTAACTCGGCCAAGCAGGCAGGAGAGTAGCCTACTGCGCATGCGCAAATGTCCATAACATAGTTTTTTTTTTTTACAACAAAACAATGAGGAACGTTGTACTGTGATAGTGACAGTTATTTTTAAGTTTTTAAACCTTTCGTCACTGGATATAAAGGTAGGCTTCCTTATAGAGTTATGTGCTTAAAAAATTCCAAACTTCTGTAACTCAAATCTTCTATAACTCGAAGTATGTTTCTGGCCCCATCGACATAGAAGTTTTACTGTATATGGTAATTTAGCAAAAGTTACATTATTTTATAGACTGTCTTCCTGACACCATTATGGTATTTTCCTGACCATGATCTTGCAGAGTTTATTTAGCTTCATATCTCTGGCTTCCAATCTGTCCATGCATAAAGATCTTTTAATCTTATTCCATGGTATATCTGCAAGATTTGGTACAAGTGGATGCATTGCGATAGTAACTTCCTGTTGGTGATATAACCAATCATAAAGAGGATTGTAATAAGTTCATATTGTGATGGCCAAGTTTCCACTGCTAGCTTGGTTAGGCAGAGGATCTGCATTAATTTTTACCCTTCTGGTGATGCATTATCAACATTGAAATATCAATAACATGGAGGTTCTGAGTCTATATTTTTGCTAATGTCTTTGAACATGCATTGTGCCTTATGAATTCCTGTGTTTGGCTGCCAGGCCCACCAGATCTCATAGGCACAGGCATAACCTGCAGTCATGATGGATGGTGTCAACAACATACTGCTATAGCAAGACATATGGTAGCAGTTGAAATGCATGTAACTGCTTGATTTCGTCTGCCCTGTTTCTTTCCGTCTCGCTTGTTGTGTCACCCTGAGTCATTTCTCTCCAAACCTGTCACGTTATGTCATCTGTAATGCCAGCTCTCCCTCTCCAGAAATATGTAGAAGAAAAATTCACACGAAAACGTGAAATTTGGGTTAAGAATGCTGGAACAATGGTATCAACTCATGGAATTAAAAAATTCTCATTTATTGAAAATCATGTAGGCTATGTAATGGGACATTTTTCTGATATACGTTGATGCAGCTGGGCTTCAATGTAATTGTAGATGAGTTGTCATGATGTCTGATAGGAGAGTGGTAGCTTATGCACCTGACTGAATCACTGACAGTTCCTCAAGTCTCTCTTTGCATTCATCATGCATTATTTCTTCCCAGCTTCTTGATGCCTGTGTGAACAACTGCGGTAAAAACTTCCACCTGGAAATTGCATCCAGAGAGTTTGAAAGCGAGTACCGCAAACTGGTCACCAAGGCTCACCCAAAAGTTAGGGAGAAGCTGGGCCAGCTACTGAAGAAGTGGGCTGAGGGTGACTTCAAAAGTGATCCCCAACTCAATCTCATCCCTTCCCTTTACAACAAGCTCAGGCAGGAAGGCATGGACTTTTCTGCTCCTTCTGAAGTGGTATGTACTTTATATTCATTTATGGTTGCAAAATGTGTTCTTATTTGAAATTCACTTGCAGAAGAAAACAGCAGTCAGCAAGGATCCCAATGTTGTTTCTAGTGCCCAGGAAGAGGAAGATATTGCCAAAGGTAAATTCCATAAGCTTCATTTGATTGTTACCCCAAGTTGATAACATTGTTTTTATCCACTTCTGCAGCCATTGAAATGTCTCTGAAGGAAACACAGTCTTCACCAAAAGTAAAGACATCTTTGTATCCAGTGGCAAGGGCACCTAGTCCTACAGGAGGGAGCCCAAAGAAGGATAGTCGCAAAGTGAGGGCCCTTTATGACTTTCAAGCAGTAGAAGACAATGAACTCACCTTTAAGGCAGGAGAAATAGGTAAGTGCAGTTATCTTAATCACACACAGCCATCTTCAAGACCATGGTGTATAAGAGAATATTGTGATAGATATGCACTGTAATATATCGCTCAAAAAGATGGATGCAATTTTGGATTGAAACGAAATACAAAATCGTATCCATATTTTTGAGGGATACAGTACTTACCTGCACCATTCCAAAAAGTGTTTGGTCCAGAGGGTTTCAAATAAGAGATCAACACCTGTATATTTGCTTTCTGGTTACAGTACTGGATGCAATTCTGGAAGCAATTTATTTCAGATGTCTTGTGTAAATGGGATACACAGTAGAATCAATTGCAGACAATTGTAATGCATGCTAAATGCTGTCAGATTGTGATAAGCAAACTTCAGAGAGCACGTTATTTGCTGCAAGGCTTATTCACATTTTTCTCTACTTATAGTTCATGTGACAGATGACTCTGACCCAAATTGGTGGAAGGGCAATAACCAACGTGGGGAAGGCCTCTTCCCAGCCAACTTTGTGACTTCTGATCTGACTGCAGAACCAGAGCAGTTTAAAGTGGAGCAGCAGAAGAAGTCCGTCCAATTTAGTGAAGAGGTCCAGGTTAAGACGGTGGATGGTGAAGAAGAGGCAGAAGGGGAGAGCATTGGAGAAGTGACTGAGATAGATGCTGGAAAGCTAGACCGCCTTCTGCAGCTCCTCCATGAAGCTGATCCCACAGGGGAACGAAAGGAGACTGGTGAGCTGGTCTCACTGGAGGAGCAGTGCCAAGGGATGGCCCCATTGATTGATCAGGAGCTGGAGCAGATTGATCGGAGGCATGCTCAGCTCAGCAAGTTAGGTGGGGATCTCCAGGATGCTCTCAACATGTACCACACCCTCATGAGGGAGATGCCGCACCCTCCTCAGTTTATGCCCCCACAGCAGTTTGGGCCGGTTCCAAAGGGATTTCCACCACAGTTCATGCCTCCTCATCATCACATGGGGCCACAGTTTTCAGGAGGATTTCCACCACAGTTCATTCCACCCCAGCAGATGGATGGGGGGCCACCACCTCCACCACATATGGTGGGGATGCCCCCGCCACACTTCCAGGGGATGGGGATGCCACCTGGAATGGGGGGCCCTCCTTTACAACACCAGGGGCCCACTCACCAGGGGCCACCACACCAAGGCCCTCTTCAGCAGCAGGGGCCTCCCCAGCAAGAACCTCCAACCACTTCTGGGGCTCCCCCTCCATTGATGCACCCACACCAGAATCCACAGATGCAACCAATGGTGTCAATGCCTCTCACTAGTGCCAGGTAATCAAACTTAACAAGTTTCCAAAGTTATGAGTCCGAAGAGAAAGATCCTGTCATGCCACATATGAAAAGAGGGGTTGTTGCCTTCAGCGGCTTGGGCTCTGAAAAGCATTTAAAAATCACTGCTTCATAACATATGTAGTTAGTTTTGTAACAAATGTAGCAAAAGCAGAGGTCAAGTGGGATAGAACTGGGTGCCCAGCTAAGTAAAGTACCAGTTATAAAACTACATATGTAGTACATATGTGACAATTATTGTCACTACAATTGAACATACCATTGCATTTAAGAAATACTCTATCACAAAAAAGCCCTATTTAAGCACTCCAACTGGGCATTAATAATCCAGATGTGCACAGCAAGTGTAAAGATAAACTGCATTATGTTTCTGGTATTGACACTTGTAATATCATGTGGACACATTTTTAATGAGTTTTTCTTCACGCTTAAAGCTTACCTGTGGGATATCCAACATTGAATACCTCAGGAGGCTACCCCCACCCACAGCAGCAGCATCATCCTCCTCCCCCACCTCACCAAATCCCACAGAGCATGGTAGGAAGCATGCCCCCTCCGACTGCCTCGCAGATGTCGGCAGGAGTCACGTATAGTGTGGCCCCCATGCAGCAGCAGCCCCTCTTGTGAGTCTTGCTGCCCAGGCCTATAATATTTTCAGGACAGAGCACGAGGAGCAGACTAGCTTCTTACCACTGTACCAAAGTCTCCTCTGCGTTTCCAAGTTTGTATTCATTGGTCATGGCCTAGTCAAGCACTCAAAGGCAGATTTATTACGTATTGCCACATTACTACATAATGTTGTTTTTTTCAATGCCTGGAGATAATGGCAAGGTCGCAGATGGATTTTTAGTGGTTGCAAGGTGTAAGTGTGTAAGGTGCCATTTTATTTTGAATCATTTCCCATCAGTTTGTGTCTTGACACCATACCTTTCTCCTTTCAGACCTTTCTTGTTTTATCCTCAACCTCCTCAGTGATATCCTCAGTTTCTCATCCTCAACATTGTCCAATACCGAGCTAATTATGTGCAATTAACTAGATTTTGATGACTGCGTGAAATGTGAATATTTTAAATGTACATTTGGCTATGACAATACAAATATTCCGGTGGTTTTTTGTTGTTAAACCTTTTCAACTTTTTGGGCTGTCATTCCTCCTCTTTTGTGCTTCCCTTTCTGTATTATAATTTGAAAGGGTTTTGATTATTTGGAAGCCTATATTTCTGTATTGTACATAACCCATTAATTATTATTATTACTATTATTATTGAAATATAACTTGGTGTAAATGGCTTTATGCGAAGGAGCTTGAGAGAAAATATATCAGGTAACACATGAATGGCAGATGTGCATGCATGAATTTATATTGTAATATTATCTGTGCTGCAGTCAGAGACATGATGTGCGGACATGCCTGTTTGTATATAAACAATGAAGGCAAACCAACAATCAGGAACAATGGCAGCTGGCATTGACAATGTAGCTGGTTGTTTGTGTTGCTTCCCGCAGCAGTTTACTACCACCCATTTAGCAGTCCACACTTCAGGTCATTGATTACACACCAATGCAATGATAATACAGTAATGTGTACATTTGACACTGGCATGATGCCACCATGTAGGAGAAATAAAGTGCTTTAATCATTGCTTTGTCTTCGTGTCACTTATGATGCTCTGTGCATTCATGGATACACACAGCAGCAACCGCTGAGTTTAGCAACGCACTCGAAGTCTGTCAGCCACGTCAGCCCCTCTCACATTCTACCAAACTGAAACACCCCTCGGACTGTGCGACCCCATGTTAATGCCACTGTAAAAATGGGAAAATCTCTTCCCTCCTGTTTTAATCTCTCCTGTGGGTTGTATCCATTACGCTTATGTTACTGGACCCAGGATGTGTCAGCAATAAGACCCAGTAACACCCAGGCACCAGGCCTTCATTACTTCCAGTACTTACGTGAATCAGGTATGTTCAGAGGGTGAAATGTCATCATAAGGAATCTTGGGTGAATCACATGGGTTTTTGTCAAAATGTCTTGACCCCTCATCAGACCAAGCTTAGGCGAGATATGATAATTCATTGGTGTCTTGTGATGGAAAATTATTGTCCTAATTTATTATGTTTGGGTTGGGATATGAGGTGGGATAAAGAGTGTAAGATCATGGCTGGGCCTTTGACCTAATGAATGTGCAGATTTGAAGTGAACAGCTATAAATATTTAAGATTTTACAGTCACCGATATTCCGACTGATATAATACAGTATATTGCATTGCAACCCAAATTTCTGATATTATTGACAAGTAATTTCCAGGAATTGTAGTACATAACATGTGACCTACTTCATAAATTCATTTAAAAATTAATATGAAGCCTAAGAAGATTATATACGTACGGTCTTACATGGCAGTGTGAAGGCATTATTTTCCTAGAATTATTATTTTGGCAAACAGGATTATTTGGGCGAATAATACATGCATTTGTAATTTCATTTTAACGTTCATGATCTTGGCATTTGTCAGAGAATACGGAGCTATATAATATACGGAGTGCACGCAATTATTTTGACGGGGTGTAGGCCACTGTACTGTGCGGGACATGTTACCACTTGGATACCACTCCCTGATGCCCTGATGATACGGCTGATACGGTATCCGACCGTATTCTTGCCTACGACAACCGCGTCCTACTACCCGTGGTAATATTGCGATGGCACAGGTAGTAGTCCATGTCCCCCATCCAGTGTAAGCGAGGGAGGGCGAGGGGAGAAGGAGGCAGAGAGCGGCGTGGTGTGTGGCAAGTTGAGGCAAGAGGCCATCAGGCCACATGACCACGTGAAAGGAGGGAACAATCCAAGGAACAGTAATTAGGCCGTCATATTCGGGAACGATCGGTGGGGCAGCACCGGGCTGAGAAGAAGACGAGTCGACTGGAGCCGCTCTCCATAAGGAAGGAGGCAGGGATGGAGTACTTGCCGCAGGATCATGCCGTACAGGCCAGGATGTGAGTTACTTGAGTCGCTTGCGGATCCTACCGTTGCCTTGGGTCGTCAGATCATTCTCATGACGTGGATGGATCTTATACCATTCATTCTCACACCTTAATAAATATAATAATGACCACCCAAAGAAGTAACTTGGGCTTCAAGTCTTGCATGGGCTACATTAATTTAGTTGCACATGTATTATGAGCTTTTTAAAATGTACAGTTATTTAACAACAAGGACTTGACCATGATTGGTGGTAAGATGGCCCACAGGATGGGGAAAGTATCACAATGGCTCACCTCTGCACCACAGGGAATGTTTCTGGTTGTTGGACCACACTGCCAGTTTCATCACTCCATAATACACAGTAATATTGCAGCTATCACTGGTACTATCTTAACTACCACAATACACAATCACTACTGCTCTGCACATGGCGTGATTGCACAACATAACTCTGGACCAGTTTATTTCTGTTTGTATGGGAGGTACAGTGCTGGACACATTATTAGCATTTTTTTTTCCGGCGGCTGCGGCGTTACCTGGCAACCCTGTCCGACGGGCCAATTCAAACATCAGCCCATGAAGAGCGCTTCCATTGTTGCCACTGTTTACAAATCGAGTGAGTGCGCAGGCAGAAGAGACCCGTCGCTGGGTCGTCCGCGTCACTCACTCGATTTGTAAACAGTGGCAACAATGGAAGCCCTCTCCATGGGCTGATGTTTGAATTGGCCCGCCGGACAGGGTTGCCAGGTAACGCCGCCGCCGGAAAAAAACATTCAGTGACGGCTAAAGGCCCATTCACACAGGCCGTCGACGGTTTTGGTTTTTGATCTCGTCGACGCCGCGGACCAATCAGAAAAGGACCCCACGTTACCAGGTTAAGAATTTACATCTCCATCTGGTATGAGAGGAGGGTCACATAGATGGCCTCAGGATCAAGCCTGGACACTAGATGATCTTATTCACCAGGGTATTTACGTCTCGTGCCCTAAGTGACAAAGCAAGCGAATTTTTTGCAGATCCTTGCAAAAACGCGAAAAACCACCCGGCTTATTAGGGTTAATTCACACCAGTACTATTCCAAGTAGTATGCTACTCGATTGAATGACAATATCTTATTTTTGCACTCTTATCACTTTTCCCGGCTTGAATATATTAGGCCCTCATACTGATGGGACATGCGTTTTCCAGGTGGCACTCATGGGTGGCTGTGCAGTACAACTTGTTTCAACAGTACAAGAATTGTGACATACAAAAACCAAGCTTATGACACTATACTACCTTTGGGACATGGATATTGATGATGGCTTCTCTTCTCTTGCAGTCTGTGCTGTGGATGTGGAGTCCCAATTGAGCCCAACCCATCCAACATGTGTGTTGGATGCATTCGAAGCAAAGTGGACATCACTGAAGGGATTCCAAAGCAAGGGTCACTGTATTTCTGCAAGGTGTGTGAGAGGTATGTTCAAAGAAAGTTTCCATTTGTTCATTGACGATGAGGAAAATATATGCCAATCTTTGATATCACACTTCAGGTACCTGCAGCCCCCAGCACAGTGGGTGAAATGCTCTTTGGAATCACGTGAACTCCTGGCCTTGTGTCTAAAAAAGCTGAAGGGGTTGGACAAGGTCCGTTTGGTGGATGCTGGATTTGTGTGGACTGAACCTCATTCTAAGAGGATCAAGGTTACTGTTTTATTATTTTATAAGATTTGGGTTTAACACACACACATTCTGACCTGTCTTCACTAAGGTGTGGGGACGTGGAAACTGAACTTTTCGTAGCGAGTGTAAACTAAACTGACCTAACCTAACCTACCCTACCCTACCCTACCTTAACCTACCCTACCCTACCTACCCTACCCTAACTAACCTAGGCTGAGAGAAATGGACTTTTCCAGGTGAAACCCTGCAAAACGGTGAGATTCTTGTGGGTCAAGCTGTGGGGACCAAAAATGTCCCCACAATTGGCTCCCCAGAGTTACAGTAACACACCTGTTTCCGTCCCCAGACCTTATTGAAGACAAGAACACCCACACACACACATTTATTCAACATTTACACATTTTCTTTCAGGTTAAACTGACTGTTCAAGCTGAAGTAGCAGGAGGAGCTATTTTGCAACAGGTTTTCATTGTGGAGTTTACTGTCTGCAATCAGATGTGTAGTGACTGCCATCGTCAGGAAGCTAAGGACTATTGGAGAGCTATCGTAATACCAATATAACCTTCTATTTTTTTGATGACTTTTTAAAACTAGGTTGATAAGGACTGAGTAGTGGTATCACAAGGGAAATAATTTGAACTGGAGAGAGAATTAGGAGACATACTGATACCTGGAACCATGTAACAATCTCGAGAATTGATTTAGACTAGACTTTAGACGAGAGAGACTTTGTGGTGTTTACAGTCAATTTCCCATCAGTAACAGGATAAATTCAGCATAATTATTTGTTCATGCAGCAATGAAGCTTCTTTAACTCCAAGCAAGCAGAAATGCATGGTTGGCACCTTGTCAGGGTTTTAGGTAGTGAAGCCTGGGTTTATTCTGTGTTACATACAACAGGAAAGGTATTTAATTCTAGACCTCCACTGATAGAAACAATTCTAGCAGACGTATGAGATGCAAGTTGTAGGAGACCTGCATTACTTTGTAGTAAAAGGTGTATAATAGTGTCAACAATATAAACATGAGATCTGATAAAATTGCAATCACGTCTGACCTAAGTTCTGCTTTGGCGGAAGGTAGGCATGTGCAAGCCAAGCAGGTGAGGAAGAGAAGCTTGTTGGCATGTGGGCCTCCGGGGTAAGGGCCAACCCAGAATAATCTGATGAACCCTGCTGTATGATAATAATTGCTAGATTTTCTGCAATGAAGCAAGATTTTGCTTCATACCTGTTAGTCCACTTATATGGGGCAGTTTAGTGACACTTGTGTTGTGTTTATAAATCTGCACATTACTTTTGCAGGTTCAAGTGAGGCAACGTACACAAGATAAGCGTACGTTCTACTACCTAGAGCAACTCATTCTCAAGTATAAGGCACATGAAAATGTTCTCGGCATCAAGCCAATACATGGTATACATGACATCCTTTCTCTAAGAGTCTAAGACAGAGGTTCCCAAACTTTTTGAGTCGCGGAGCACTTTTCAGGAGAGATATTCGTGACGGAGCACCAAGATTATCGAGCCGCGTAAGCAGAAAAAAATTCTGAGTTGGAGGGGGGAGGGGGAGCGCCAAATTAGTAAATTAGAATGGGAGGGGCGAAAGAGCGGCGCAGTCGAAAAATTTTGGGTTCAAGGTCACACAAGCTACTGGGAGATTTGAATGGGTATAGCTTATTGAAGAATTCCTTTTTTTCCCAACCTCTTTGTGGAGCACAGTTTGGGAAACTCTGGTCTAAGACATGGTGGTGCACTGTGCTTTTCCCAGTCAAAGAGAAGAAATCGTGAATTGTTTAGCTCTGCAACCAGTTTTAAGGGAATCAGTCCATTGGAAGCAACAATATTGATCACAATGACTTGTTGAGTGTTGTTTCTCTTATAATTGGTTGCTGGCCAGAAGAATCCAGAATGTCTTCCCATGCACTGGTGACTCTGCAAAATGCCCTACCCAAGTGAAATGAAAATACATGAAATAAATTCACTATTATTTCTTTCAGAGGGATTGGACTTCTTCTACACAACCGAGCAATCTGCCAGAAAATTGGTTGATTTCCTCCTTGGAACGGTCCCCTGCAGGTACCAGCTGTCAAAGCGGCTCGTGTCACATGACATCCACAGCAACCTCTTCAACTACAAGCATTCTTTCAGGTCTGCATAACATTGAAATATTGTCCATCGCTAATAATAATCTAAGACTAGAAAAACCCTCACCATGCTTGAATTTTTCATGACCCAGGCGTAGAAAACCACTCGCTTTGCTTGCTTTTTTCTAGGCCTGCGGTCTGCAGTGCCCACCATATTTTTAATTGCTTCATACTTATAGCAAGTGATGATGCCCATCCCCCAATCATATGCATACACCCCACCCCCACCCTTTGCTCCGTGCATTCACATATCCGTGATTCCCTACCCTGTGATCCATCTGAAATTCCACCTTTGCGTTGGCTGGGAAATATGCATTTGCCCACCTCAATATACAGTAAAACTTCTATAAGTCGAACTTCCCTAAGTCGAAGTTCTCTAGAAGTCGAATAAAATGACGAGCTTGGTTGGTCACAATGTAAAATAATAGGAAATAAACTTCCCTAACTCGAATTTCTATAACTCGAAGTTCTCCATAACTCGAAGTTCTGGAAGGGCCTTAGGGAAGGATATCAATGCATTTTCAGTCTCCCTAAGTCGAAGTTCATGTTGGCGAGTATGGAAAATTTTCTCATTTCCCAGCCGAAGGGTCGAAAGTAGGCCACATGTACAGAAAGGCTGAATTTCCTGATCTCTGTCTACCAGACGTACCGAAAGAAGTGTTTGACTCGATTGTGACAATTGAATCCTTGAATCTAAGAGTAGGCAAATGTTTTTTTTTACACCAAAACAATGAGGAACATTGTAAGAATGATAGTGACAGTTATTTTTTAAAGTTTTGAACACCTTTTGTCACTGGATATAAATGGTAGGCTTCCTTATAGAGTTATGTGCTTAAAAAATTCCGAACTTCTCTAACTCGAATCTTCTATAACTCGAAGTTTTTCCCTGGTCCCATGGAGATTCGACTTAGAAGTTTTACTGTACCAATACCTTTTGAATTTTTAGAAACCCCAATTATTGTATGAAGGGAAATTCACAACCTCTACAGCATCTACTCGCATGCACTCGCACATGTATCTAAATTATATGCTCACTTTCTGACCAGGTTTTTCTAACTGCTCATAACTCCCCTTTATTATAAACATCCATGGAACTCTGTAGTGTTTGTATTAGACTATTAGATGATCAAAAACTGGTTTCTTTTTTCCCGACCCTTTCTCTTGACATTCTCGACCTATCCCCGGGTCTCCTTGGGCCACCTTGGGCTCTCCTAGGCTCTCTCTTTTACTTCCTCCCGCCTCCGCTAAGCGGCTCCCCCACGGCCGCCAACCGCCGCTTTTCAGGGGAGCCAACATAAGGGAGGCGCGGACAATACAAGCACGACCCCCCTGGGTGACCCGGAGGCCACCCAGCGGGGTCACCCGGAGGCCACCCAGCGGGGTCACCATGCCACAATGTTGAAAATTGCGTCCAATCATGCTTACGAACTCTCCCTGGGAGGTGCCAGTAACGACCTTGTTTTAATAAACTGAAATTATTTTACTTTGTTTATAAATGTCCATGGAGTTTGCACCACTGACAAACAACATCCCAACCAGCCCCCCGCAACTCCCTATCTAGCCATGCGGGGAAGGGCATGAGCTTTGTTGTGCTCCCCCCCATGGTAGAATGTTCTATTTGGCGCTGGCATCGCTCCAGAGAGCACAAGAATTTGATGTCACGTTTGGGTCACGTTCGGGCTGACGCTTTTCTAAACCAACCTGAACTATTCTTTCCAATGCAGCTGGGTCAGTGGGGAAAGTCGCAGAGCCAGCCACCCAAATCAAGGCCCAAGTAGTGCTCTGTGGAGGACGGCAGCACCAAGCCCGTGGGCAACTAAGCTCACCCATAGGGGGAGGGAGTTGCGAGACCTTATATTAGACCGTGATCCCAATCGTAGCTTCAGTTTGTTTACAACGTTCCATTCCACCCTCCTCTCCCCCTCCCCTGTTGTGAAGTCACCTTGACCACATGGGTGGAGGAGGATGGAAGGGTAGAGATGTGTCCTCGTTGACGTCCAGCAAGCGACTGTGTTCTTCTACCCATTGCGCATGTTCAGAACGGGAGCCAATTGGAGGCGTCATGGTAACAATATTTCCAGGTAACAATTAATGGGGGCCAGTGGGGAAGATGGCGGCAACAATAAACAGTGAACCAATCAGCGGGCTCAGTCAAACAACGCTGGCATTTTAATATTGCTTGGTCAGGTCTTTTTCCGATTTTCACCCAACATGTCAGGGCAGAATTTATTGTACTCTGCCCAGCGTCAAGAGAAAAGGTCTGGTATTTAGGAGGGTCAGAAATGACTACTTAAGAGTGCCCTCCCATGGGAATCTCTCTCTCTCTCTCTCTCTCTCCTCCCCCCCCTCCCCCCGCAAAAAAAACGAGGGCCCCGGCCCTATCACAGGGAATTACGTACAAACAAACAAACGTATGGAAATCTGGCAACTGCTTTATAAGTGTCGCACTGTCTTATATTTCAGTGTTGAGATTGTGCCACTGAGTAAAGATAGCGTGGTTTGCCTGCCACCCAAGCTGGCCCACCAACTGGGAGGAATTGGACAGATATGTGTGATCTATCGAATTGCTAATACCATTCATCTGATTGATCCCACAACCACGCAGCGTAGGTATTATTTGTGGGACAGCTTATTTCACTTGTAACATTTTATTTGTAGTTGCAGAGATCAGCAGTAATGTGTACTGGAGACAGCCTGTAGGAGTCCTGTGCTATAGCAAACAATTGACTGAGTTCACAGTAATTGATGTGGAGGTGATCCATGCAAATGATCGTGTCACCTTCTCTGGCCAAGGAGCACTTTCTAACAAGGTGAAGATGTTATTGTTTTGGTTATTTTTCTTTGGTAGTGCATGGTTAACCTGTCTGCAGTGGGCCCTTTGGGAGCAATATTTCCATTATGGACTTGTTGCTTGGTTCTAAGACGGGATTTTTAATTGATTGAATTGTCTGCATACCTGCAGTGTGTCTCATAGTTTAGATCATATCCACAACGGTGGAAATGGTGCAGGCACTCCTGTGTCAAGTTGGTACTCATGAGCCCAGGTGCACTTGGCAAATATGGTTCAGTGCAAAAAACTAAAGGCTCATTCCCCATGTGCTCACGGAGCTCAAGGAGCTAACTAAGCCTTCTAAACATTTAAACCAGTAAATATATGCCTAAATTGACAAGTTCTATATTTTCCATTACAGCATGTTGCTGCTGATGTATGGGTGGTGCGTTCCGATGACCTGGGTAAGAATGAGGCCACAATCCATTGCCGGTCTCACCTTGGCCATCTGTTGAAGCCAGGAGACACAGTCCTTGGGTAAAGACACTGCATTTATATCTGAGGAGAGCTTTAGAACAACTTGCTTTCAGTAACAAGAATGTATAGGTCTACTTTGGAAACAAGAGATTTACTTGCTAGGTTTCCAGATAAGACAAGAGACAAGAAAAATGTGATAAACGTAATACCTGTTACATTTTTAAAAATGTGATTTCAGCATTTTTATAACTTGCTGAAATATAATGACAAAATTCGAATTTTCTACCCTTGATAAGTTGCTTAGTTTTGTGTGCAGAATAATGAGTTTTTCTGATGCATCCTTGAAATACTTTCATTATTTGCATTGACGTGGTCAGTGCAGTGCTGGATAACCATCATGGCATTTCCATCTGAAAGAGGTAGTCTGATGAAAGGCAGACATATGTCAGAGCATGACTTTCTGATTACGCAGGGTGAAAGAGTTGAAAAACATAACAGACTTAGCCGTCACTCTTGTTCTTTCAGAATTGATCTGGCCAACCGCAATGTGAATGACACTAATTTCGAGAAGATGCGCAAGGAGCGCATCCCAGATGTGGTACTGGTGAAGAAAATATTTGGAGACAAATCTGCTCGCAACCGCTACCGTAAGTGGAAGCTGCGGCACCTGAAGCAGACTGAGCAAGACAAGGGAAGTGTCAACCAGGACTACATGGACTTCCTGGAGGATCTGGAGGAGGATCCAGTATACAGGAAAAATGTCAATATTTATAAAGATGAGGCCAAGGTGGCTGTCTCAATTGATGATGTGGATGGAGAGGAGATCCCAAGGATCACCCTGGAG
This sequence comes from Catajapyx aquilonaris, assembly GCA_000934665.2. Lineage (NCBI taxonomy): Eukaryota > Metazoa > Arthropoda > Diplura > Dicellurata > Japygidae > Catajapyx > Catajapyx aquilonaris. Next base: position 40,872 of record JYFJ02000564.1, read on the forward strand.
GAGATGTTGGATGATCTGCATCTGGATGAGGAAGAGGAGGCGAAGGTTGACATGATGTAGTTCACAGATGTAGTTAAGGTGGAAATATAAATTTTGAAATTCCATGATATTAATTTTCTATGGTCACACACTCCTCATTTCTTTCTTATGGTTACTTTTTCGTTGGGAAGAGTGCCTGGTTCAGTGGAAACATTTGGGCACCAGGCTGAAAGGGTAGGCGACCTTCCACCTTCCCCTATGTTACACACCCACTCCATTGCCCCTGCTGGGAAGGTTCCAAAAGGTAATGCCATGCCGTGCCGTGCCTTGCAAGTACCCTGCTGATTTGAGTTTCAGGTGCAATTTGAGCTACAGCTCAGATGTGTGTGTGTGTGTGTGTTTTAAAAATTCCTTACTAGCTGATAAGGTCGCCTCCGATTGTGTTGTAGTCTTGGTTGTAGTGCATGTTCCGAAGGCATGCGGTAGTGTCGTAAGCTTAGTCGTAACTTGAAACGTTGAAAGTGCCCGCGAGTATGATGGCGAAGCGCCTGTTGTGAGTGCAGCGCCCCCGCTGAGTGAGTTGGCAAACCCTGGGCCGCCCTGGGCAAACCCCCATGGCCTTTCCATCGGGCGCCTATCATTTGTGTATAAATTCGGACAGATGCTACTTTCACGGAAATTTTAAAGAAGAAAATGCGAGAGAAAATGAGACTTCCATCCAGATGGCTTCTTCTGGAATTCCGGAACTGTTTCGTTTCCATGCACCCGAACGCACCCGAAATCGCCTCCCCCCCCATCCTTACCCCCCTCCCTTCCCCACAGTTTGCCCCCCTCCCTCCCTCCCTCCCTCCCTCCATTCACAGCGTAGACCAGGCTTTTTTATCCAGTGTGTCAAAAAAGGGTGAGGAAAAAAACCCCGTGATTTGGTGACCCGACCCCATCGGTTGTGTGTGATCCCCTCTTCTGTCGGACAGCGATGTGAGGGAGGACCTGCGTGCAGCACCGAGGGGGTCCATCCGCGGGCCAGTTCGCGGCGGGTAGGGCGGGCGGGACAGGGTGTATATATCTGTCGGTGGGGGGAAGCAGCGGATCCGGGGTGGGCCTAGTGACACCGCCGCTCTCTAGCCCCTTCTCCAGCCGAAAAAACCACTCGTTTTGGACCCCCTGTATCCTTGGCCAGCGGTCCCACCTCCGCCCCCTCCTTTCCCCTGTGAATGTGTGCGTGCCACCACCCGCCTCAGGAGGACAGCAGGAGAAGAGCAGGTGGTTTTCATGTGGACTGCCATCTCCAGGTTCTTCAAATCCAACTCTTCCTCTTCCTCCTCCGCTGAAGAGGAGGAGGACTACAGGCAGGCAGAAGAAGCATCCTCCTCTGCCACCGCAAAGGGAGAGGAGGCTGCCTCATCACATGCCCAGCGCAGCAGCTGCAGGACCAGGAGGATGGAGGCTGCAGGGAACAACGGCAGCCAGGTGCTATGCGTGCCAGACATTGAGGGACCTGACTCATACGACACGCACAAGGTGGGTTGCTGGACCAGGCCTACTACCCAATCGCATGCACTGCCCAGATCGCTTGCACTCAAATATCAGTCTAGGGCGGCTTTTATGGATGCTGGATTGATTATGTCAAGATGCAGTCACTGGATGGGGATGCACTCCCCACAGTTGCCAGGTGCAGTTGGCTTGCCAGTCAAATGTGACACGTTCGCAACAGCTCAAACATCAATACGTATGGTAACCTCAGTGCAATAATGATTATGTCGGGATATCTCATCTACCATCACGTGTATTAATTTATGTCAATACCATAATGAACAGGTGTAGATTTGTGTTATTATTTATTAGTTTCATACATGATAGCATAACACACAAACGTATTATCTACCATGACACACAATTTGTCGTTCAATTTCGATCCTACAGCATGCCTTACATGCAGAGCTTTACCATGGATGAATCATGACCCAAATATGTGACTCGCTTCATGATAATATTTCATGCAGCAGTGATAGGTGGTGATAACTGATCCTTTTCTCTTGCACAAAATGCTTGTCAATACAAGACATGGTCATTGTACTAGTGAATTCCACGAATGGAAGATATAGCTGCATGATAAAAATTGTGTCACAAATATATATGTGACCCATCGTGACTTTTATTACATTTACAATGTGAGGTTATTAGTAGACATGCTAGGACATGTGCGTTATATAATATGAACATGTTGATAGTAAAATCAATGGAATGTCATTATTGTGAAACCTGTCAAAGGATTTTGTAAGATGTAATGATCACATAATGGCTTTGTAACTAGGAGTTGAAAATGATTTTTCAATAAGTTGGCAGGTTCAGGAAAGAGAGGATGTCTCAAATTACTTTATTAATTGTGAGCCTGCTTTTTAGGCTGCATATTTTATACCATAGGGGCATAGGCATTTAATATGTGGATGTTTATTTTATGGACATAAATTGTTTCTAAAAGATCAAGGCATGATTTGGAACCCTTAGGAAATTAATGATACAAATGCTGGCTAGAATGTATGTTTCTTTGATTGGGAAGGAACCAAACCGAGTAAAGCTATCTGGCTCTTAGAAGATACGTAGGTGAGACCGACAGATATAGGTGTATAGATGAGAAGACTGAAAACAGGAAAGTGATCAGAGAATCAAATGTCCACTACTACGACAAGGTGGAGACACCATTGGTGGCGGGTTAGGATGCAAACCTGCTTAGCTAGCATTAAAACTGGCTACACACAAATTTTGTGCGTGGATGTCATTCTTAATATTAGACCTGGTGATATCACTATTATATTACTCTGTCATCTGCACTTCCTGTGAAGGAACTACTGTGGCGGTGTGACATAGTGCAAATAACTTAGTTTTAGCTTCTTTAGTTGTAATGGTGTTTGATTAACTAGATTTCACTTTTAAAACTGCAGTTGTATGGAGATGAGCCTCAGAGATGATAGCCTATTTAGTGTCCCATTGTAAACATTATACTCATTAATTTTTAAGTGGAATATGCTTTTATTACGAAAGTTTGTTTTAGAAGTTCAACTTCGTAATAATACTATTTTGTGGCACATGAAATAAGTTGTAGTAATGATGATAGGGAGTGACATGGTATGACATGGGGAAACAATGACTTGAAATACAACTGATGAAGATCAAAAGAGGTGCAAAAGTGTTGTTCCTCATAGGGAGTGTTTTTTTGGGGGAACTTCCTGCTGTAAATTTAACTTTGGAGGTGAGTGTGCATGGATGCTTCAGTTAATGATCCCTGGGGTGGGTGTGTGTGTGCCTGTGTACAGGAGGGGAATTGGGGCTGAGGTTAGGACTGAATAAGAGGGGTTTATAGGAGAGCTTGCAATGATGAGTATAGAGTGGATTGGCTTATTAAAATTTCTATATTAGATTTTGTGTGGTGTCATAATAAAATTACTTTTTTGCCCATGCAATGACATTTAAGCAGTGAAATGGATTGTAGACTTGTTATGTGTATTATCCAGCAATGTGTTGAAACAGCAGATAAGAGAGCACTATATGTGATTAATCCTACTACAAACAGGTGACACAGAAATGACATCATATAATGGAGTGGCTTTTGCACGTTGTTTTGGCAATCTGGCTTTTGAAGAGGACCTTTGCAAGTGCCTGCACTCTACTTTTAATGCAATAATTGTTACATGTACAGCAGTATATTATGGGAATATCTGATTTTTTGCGATGCAAACCTGAGGGCACTACAGCATTTGAAATATTTTTAAAATATTTGCATAATTGCTAATTGAAAATATTACGTAAAGGATCATAATTTATGCACGGAAATGTACATTTTGGCTTTAAGTCGCCAATTACCGACCTGTTGCAATTTTACTGAAATACTGGGATAGTTCCGAAGGACAATTTTAGTCCAGGACAGATATGAACAATATATTAGAAATATTCTGCCTTACTCCAATGACGTGCTATATTGTAAAGTGGGCCTCTGAATGTAGCACCTGGAGTTTTAATAGCATGTAAGAATAAAATACGAATTGTAGGTAAATAATGCATAGAGATAATGTTTGTCATTTGGGTCAGAGAGGAGTGGGCCGTGTGCAAACTTTCACCACCCAGTTCCATGTTCAGTAGTTGCTGAGTTTGCAAATATAGTTTTCATGTGATACTGCACTAGCCTATTACAGTGGCCTGAAGTATTGTCAAGGTTAGCTGCATAGTAGAGATTCATCCAATCGGCACACATTAATTAATCGAAAAAATGTGTTCAAGTGTGATAAGGTGGCAGCACAATGCTGCCAGTACCTATCCAGTGTTGTGTGGCCGATGTTAATATTAGCGCATCATTTTCAACTTTGAAGCGCAGGTTTTCCTTAATGCTTCTCCGCTGAATCCAATGAAAATTTAAGCAGCCTGCATTAAAGTGTAATGGGTCATAAATGTTGGGGTGTTTGCACACATTAGACCATGTTTACCCAAGTGTGAATTCTCCACTCCCATTCGCGTTATTTTTAGAATTAGACAAACTCATTCATAGATTTCGTGCCTGACTCATCAAGCGAAGATAAGACACCTCCACTTGTCATGTCATCCGGTCAGTCTCACGTCAGGAAGACATTTTTTATGAGTCATTGCATTTGGCAGGGCCCCCAAAGTGGTGCAAGTCAGGCGGAGTTACGTTGCTAGATGGCAAATCCCCCTTTCAAAATTTTGTTAACGAGAGGAGGGCACCCTTGATACTTGGGTATGCAGTCCCGACGCAGTGTACTTTGATCAGTCATGTAGGCAGAAGGGGCGGTGTAATTGGGACGGAAATTGAGGGTAGAGAAACAAGGTGTGATGGGTTAGTTAGACTGGTGCTGCCAACCAGCGGAGAGGGTCTGACTTTTGGGGGAGTAGAATCGGCAGGGGGGAGCTTTTGTGCACCCACTGCATATCCTCCCACTCACCTAGGAAGAACATATATGGGTGTGGTGCCTCTCGCCAGCTGTCTGGTCGATGCCTTGCCAGGTTCACCACGCCCATTTGTATGTGGATGCCACGCGGTGACGTTTATGACCTTCATTTTCAAAAATGTATCCATATTTTTGTCGCCTAACGAGACACTTCTTTCCATTTGGATGATGGCACCGCACCTGCTGCTGAGAAGCTGGAGGACTTGGTCTTAGCGAGGCAGCTAAATAGCTTCGTGATGAGTTGGCAGTACAGCTTGGCATAATTGCAATGTGGGGAATATAGTAATAGTAATAGCGCGTTAAATATTTTAATGGCAGTCATCAGAGTAATATCTCGAATATCCTTCGTGTTGGTATGATTATGAAATTTATTGTCATTTTTTTTTTGTACATTCATACGTTGTACAACTACTGCGATTAAAGCAGGCGGTTTAAAGATTACGAGATGCTTTCAGTATTTTGAGGGCTAGGTCGTGTGCAACGGCACCAATTCATTGTCTCGACTCATGTTCAGTTACGGAGTTAACGCCTAAAAAATAAGGTCTTCACATTAATTATTACAAGAAGACAAGATAACTCTTATTATGGAGGTGCACCCATTTGCATTTGAAGTGAAATCCTGTAATCCCATCAGAAGTCGTGTTTTAATCTGGATGCTAAGAGGATTGGCACAAGATCAGATTATGGATTGGAGTTAAAGAACAAACGCCGACTTGGAGACGGAATTCGAGAACAGTGGGTGGCAGAAGTTACGGAACTGGTGCCCGTAGGGGCCAAGGGGAACCGGAGAAGTACAAGATAAACTTTTAGTATCATTTTCCAGGAGTCGGGTAAGACAGTAAAGAACTTCCAACCTTGGCTGAATGTCGGGATCGATGATTGCGGCAAAGGGGTCGCCGACTGATCCAATACGATATCCCCAAAATTCCTCATTCGCCCACAATGGCCCCCGACAAAATTAGGATGTCTCCAGCCACCCATTTTGGGGTAACTGATGAGCAAGTAATGTACGACATCCTCTACTCGAATTGTTTCACAGCCAGTCGGAATTATTTAAATGTGGCGGAGGCATTTATGAAATAACTACATGTCTCTCCAAGGCCTGCAGGGATAGATAGGCGAGAGATGGAGGCAGATACGCATACAATTTCCAGCCGTTGCGGTTGCATTAGGAGCATGAATGCGCAGGGAGGCTCATTCATAATATATGAGTCGTGTCAAGAGGAAGCGCATTTTGTGACCGCTGGGACCAGCAATAACTGGCCTTTGGTGCCAAATACCGCACACTCTATCAGTTGAAACTGGGGAAGGAGGGTGAAAAATAAATAAATGCAGGCTGCAGGGATGTTCTGTGGAAAGTTGGAGGGGAAGAGGTTCAAATCCCAGTAGTAGATTTAATGCAGGTTGAAGAGGACTGTAAAAGTCTGCATGTTGTGATTCGGGCTCTCGTGGGATCCATTCCTACAACCTGGGAAGAAATATTTACTGCCTGGGCGGTTATTATTAAAAAATCGATCTTGCTTCACCTTTTGCTGCGACGTAAACGGAGGCGCCTTCACTGGTGGTCCAGAAGCGATACGAAATCAAGATTGATGAGAACACCCAATGGCATGGTGCCGTCCATTGGTTGCGAAAGCTTTCAATTCAAGGACTTAATTTTTGGGGATGCGGTGGAATCGAAACTTGACGGCAAAAAAAAAAAAAGGAAGAAATTCGGTCGGGTGCGGCAGTTCCCTTATTGGCAAGTATGCTGCTTCGTTGGTGTGAAATGCGACTCCATTATTTAGCAAGGAAGCTCGTCACAGTATCAGCATACCGTATTGCTGTACAACCTGAATATTCTATTGGAACAAAATGGGTCAGCTCCTTCTCATACACCAGTATGCAAATTGCATTCTTGTTAGTCCTTGACCCTTGTACCAGACGCCACCCGGGGTGTCAGTATGAAAGATGGCTTGATTATTGCCATCTATAGAATATTTCCAGGTACTCGACCATTCGAGACGGATGCCCTCCTACAGGATGGACGGAGTGGATGGGATTGAGAGAAGGAGTGCATTGGCGAGATTTATCTCTCGTTGGTCGTCCTTTTTGTTCCGCTAACCAATAAACGGGCTCCTTTGCCAAGGGCATTGTCATGGCAAAAATGGATGGAAAGTTGCACTTTCTGCTTGGGCTGTTCTCTCGGAGCTCATTTAGACACGTCACGTCAGCACATTTCGATGGTAGATCACAACAGCTTCTTATGAACTGCGATATATCTGCGAGTAGTAAAGAGGCAGGAGATTGTTATTTGCAAATAAACAAATAAATGCAGGTAAACTGACGATATAATTTAGCATCGGTGAGTAATATCATGATGCTATAAACAAGGACGAGCAGGATTGAATTTGATCAGGCATCAGCCAGAAATACTTTTCATTTGTTAGATGATAATGCCGTCCCTGGTTGGGTGGAAGGATGAAACGCATCCTATTGCTTAATTAAAACTTTTCATCTGAGCCACGTGACAATTAATTAAACCATGTTGCATTTCTTAACTGACATGCAACCTTGGTGCGTATAGGCAGAGAAAGTGAGGAAGCACGCACAAAATCGCATAGGGGGCATATCAATCAGTCTTCGGGGAGAGTCGCAAACATGGGCAAAAATGTGCTCTGAAGATCAGAGAAGTATCGGAGAAGATTTTTTATTTTATTTTTTATTTACAAGTTGTGCTTGTTATAACAGAAGAGCTTCGCATAGATTGCTACTGTATTCGAAAATAATATAAAATGCATATACAGTAAATTGTCGCGGATTTTTAATGGGTGTGGTATTATTGAATGGAAGCTGATGCTGCATAATGAGCTTTTGAAAAATGGAGCAGTGGTTAATTTTTGCTGCGTACACGTATATATGTTCGGATGTGAACATATTACTGGAACTTCTACAGGTTTAGTGTCATTTGTGCTATGAACATACGATTAATTTTTTCGTTACGAGGTATAATAATTGGACATGATTTTAATACAGGAATACTAGTCTCATGCTGCATAATGAGTTAATTTGAGTTAATGAGATTTACGCCCGAGTAACTGATAATTGTACCCATCTGCTGGCCATTGGACTAAGCGACCAAGCGCACATAATGGGCCTGCAAAAAAAATTAGAGTAGGAGTGCTTTTGCTTCGGTGTAGTGAACATCCAAAAATCACTTTATGATGTTTCTCTACCCGAAGGCAAGTTATAATAAGAATCATCGGCGCGCAAAATCCACTGCGAAGTCGTCTTGGATCATTCCCATTTCCCGTGATTCGATCTAACGTAAGGACCTTTCCGGTGGCATTCACCTATTCACACACAAAAAAAATAGTGTGTTTGTAAGCGAAGGAATTCACTTTAGGCAATGCGATATTCTTTGGATTGAAAGTGTTCCTGAATACTTGTCAACCTAGAATTTTCGGACAATTTGGTAGTCCACTATAAAGTGGCGTAGCAGTTTTCCAATCAGATGGGAAAGTTGAAAGTTAACCGTACACAGTCTACGTATACCTTTATGGCAGAGATTGGACGAAATTAAGGAAATATTGGGTTAGGTTAACAGGCCGAGTCCCTCTGGCTAAAGCTCATTGGAGATTTGTTTTCGCTAATTTTCATCTCATTTACTTTTCCCGTAAAGAGAAATGGACTGTGGCTGTAATAGGCCTTAATTGAGTGACATTTCCCCGCTGGAAACTGCGTGATGAAGAGCCAGAGGGCACTTCTTATGCGAGAATCGTGTTGAACAACTGCGAAGGGAAACTAAGCCCAGGGCTACCTGAGAGAAACCTCGACTAATGTGCACACTTTAGTATATGCTCAGGTGTGAAGGTGTGATCCCAGAGGTCTACTAGCCTCTTTTAATACTTTTTAATTATTTTATGCCAGACATATTTATTGATTTAGTTTCTTTCTTATACTCGTAGGTAATTTTTTTTGCGTTTTTGGTATTTTCTAATTAGTTATTCCTGTTTTCGCTTACGTATATTCTGGGCTGCCGTTCTGTGTAAATTAATAAGCCAATGAAGGCATGATAACCCTATTTTTTTCTTGAATTACTAAAAAAGTGGACCGAACTATTTCTGCGAGTTTTCTCCCTTTCACCGGATAATTGGAAGAAAAACACTTCCGTTCATGAGAGGCCAATCCTTCCATTAAGTCCTTATTTCTAGTCGAGTTTTTTCTTTGTTTCTCTCAGTTTAGGCAGGGTGGAGCATTCTCCCTGAGGCTGTGCTAGAAAACTGTAATAAAAATTCAATGATATGTGGACGGTGGGTGTAATTTTCGGAAATATTTGCCTTAAATATTGTTTTATAGACCCACACTATGATATTTTTTCACTGTGCATACACAGTGTGATTGCAGTATGTACATGAAACGTATGCTCTCCATGGCCATTAAGTCATAAATTAGGTGACACAAATAATGATATATGTTGAAGGATTTGCTTGCTCGGATTTTACACACAACTAACTCGAGACAGCTGCAGCAATGAGACGTAAATGCTGGATTACCATGGCACGGACTATGACTCCGGATGGAATATGGCGATAGACACGGATGGATCCAAGTGAGGTCACGGATGAGGAGCATATGGTATAGGGACGTCAGAGTGGTTCTTCAGCCAATGGAAAACTTCCCCTGGATTGGTAACAGGTGGTAATGCTGAATGGATGCTGATGGGCATGTGTTTGTCCCCCATTCGGGTGGGAGTGACGGTGGAGTTCGGATGCTGATGGGAAAGGTGACGCGGTACAGTGCTTCAAATGAAGGGTGTCCCAGTGGACGAGGATCTGGCGGCCAAAAGGAGGCCTATGTCCAGGAAGAAGATGGTTCACAGGTTGACGTCTTTAGATGATCGACCAGGTGGGTCTCACGTTACTCGGGTGGATTTTTGCAAATTCGACCGGTGCGGGCATTGATATTTGCTAAAAATTGAGTATTTAATTATCTGGGCAGGTATTCAAGTCTGACCCACTTGAATATTATGTCGCGTGTGACTTTTTGACAGGCCTCTTTTTTTCGAGATCAGTGGCCCTGAAATTATATCCCCCCCGAAAAGCCTCCAAAAGAAAAGCCCTAATATGCGTGCAGGTCATAAAATATTGCGGAAAATCAGGAAGAGGAGTAGGAAGAAAAGTACTTCAATTCCCCTGCTGTGTGTCTAATTGAATTTTTTACACTTCTGCTCTTGGGTGGAATTGAAAATGTGACAATGAGGAAATGCACTTTCAGTGTGATACGCAACTCTGGACAGATCTCTTGTAACGTTATTGGGAAAATACATAAGCTGTGGATATGGTCGTGATTGTGGGATGTATGTGCATTTCGTAATTAGGGTTTACCTGTAAAATTATATAGTACAGAAGCATGAAACTTAAAGCAAAGTAACGTAAGGAGGCAGTTTCATGAACATTTTATTGTTTGAAAATTATTTGTATCGGCTTTCTGTTCCCGTTTTGCTAATAGTGACAGTGTACTGCACCATAATTATTCAAGTGAAATAATACCGGTAGAGAGTATAGTGGTAGAGTAAATTGCCAGAAAACTCGCAATGTGTAATTTCCTACTCGTGCCAGTAACATATTAGAGCGGTTTTTTTGGAGGATTTTTTTTTTCTTAAAGAAAAGAGCTCCTTTGTTTCTGATATTGGCTCGTGCCCTGGTATCCAATTAGTTATTATCGATTCCCTTTGGATAGCTTCTGGAGACTCGTGGAGCGATCTCGAAGAAGAATTTGTTCGGCAATACGAGCCCGTGAAGAGAATAGCTGCCAAGGCAGTTTCCAGAAATCCTAGCATCGTCCGATTATCAGCTAACACCGTACAAGTTAGGGCAGTGATCCACCCTGTGCCATCTCGTCCTTCATGTGGAAGCAGCCACGAAGAAGAGTGTTCTGACTTCTCGGCCCCAGTGCGGCCAGAAAGGCGCAAGAAGGTGGACCGCAAGCTTTACGTGGGAGTCAAGAGAGAAGTGACCAGAAGAAGAATTTTGCCTAGAAGATGTAGTGGACTTAGGAGAAAACAAACGCGGAGTTTCAGATCTCGACGAACCGAGAGTAAGCAGTCGGAAGTGCCCACCGAACCCCACGAATTTCCATCAGATGTCAACCTGGGTTTCATATATGTTCCGTTTGAAAGTCCGTTGTCTGTGGAGGGCGAAGACACTAATTCGTTAAGCAGTCTGGAATCGTTTATATTCGAGCCGAGGACAGACCACCGACACGGAGAAAGTGCTGACGTTTCATCGCCACTGGACAGCTTGAATGATGCAACGCAGAGTGAATACCAGGACGAGGTCCAGCCTGACTTTGTGACCGCTTTTGCTCAAGAATATCGACAGAGCATTCGCCGACAACAGCAGGAAGCGACTAAAGGGACACTGGACGACAGTGGTGTATTGATGTCACCTTCGGTGGTGGATTCTTCCGAATGCATAGAAACATTGTACGATTTTTTGGGTAAGTCGTCGGAAGGAACTGTGGTGAGGCCCACCAGTTGGATGTATGTAAAAGGAGATGGATCTCCTGTTGTGAGTGTGCCTTTGGTGCCAATAACCAGCGCAAGCGGCAGTGCTGCAGTGACAACGAATAAAAACACCGCTTCAGAAAGAGTGTCTTCGGAATCAGACACTGCTGCTGGCGATGGGAGTGGACAAGAGAAGGATGCCAAGCCGTTATCAACCGAGACAAAAATATCAAGAGCAAAGGCCATTCCCTTGTTTGGGCCGGAGAAAAACGAACAAATGATTCGTGAGCTGAAGATGAAACTGCGACAGAGGTTTCAAGATGACCAACCAGAGAGCCCATCAGTTGAAAAGAAGATTCTGGTCAAATGCGAATCTGGGACATCAATTGCATCGCGAAGGGAACTGCTGACCAAAATGTTGGGAAGAAACCCAGCAAGCCAACCACCTTATTTACCGCCTCCGCCATCACCACCACAACCACCGCAGGCGCCTGAACCAGAAATTCTAGCAGAAATAGATGCCACCAACAGATCGGAATCGCCAGTGGTGACGGCGGCAGTGCCTCAGCAACAACCTGCAACTACTTTCACGACCGTCGAAGAAGATCAAAGCTTGTCGACATTGACGGTGCCAACGCCGGATTATTCACTTGACCGACGCTCTCAAGACTCACCGGAATGTTCACTTGGCACGGTCAACGTGGCGGAATATGATCGTGTGGACATTTGGACGGAGCCTCATTACGCCAATTACTGCTGTGGATGGGCCTCAACTTGCCACCAATTGTGCCGAAATTGTCGCAAGCAGATGTGCGTTTATGAGAACCTAATGAACAATAACGCCGAGTGGTTCTGTCCCTGCTGTCCAGACCAGCTGACCCGCCGTAACGCGATCAATTCCTGGAGTGACATGGAGAGCTTAATTTTTGCTGACGAGGCTCGGGTTATGTCCGCTTCCGAAGACCTCATCAAGACCGGGTGTGGGCTGCCTGCTACCAGAATGGCACCGTACCGTGATGATTGGTTGTTCTGGGAGCAGGTGTCAAAGAAAAAGAATTCGCACATGCCAGAGGAGCAGTTGCAATGGAAAGAAGACAAGACTAGGAGGATGCTTCTGTGGATCTTCCAGGGTCAAGGAGGGACGTATGGTCTCTACGATTTTCCTTGGTGGAAGGTAGGAACTTCTTGCACTATTTAAAAAATCACGCGTATGAAACAAATAAGGGTAGGTTGTAAAATTGTTGCGGGATATCTGATCACACGCCATGAATCACTTGTGGTTCGCAACACTCAGCGAGCAATTTCTCCTTGGGAATGCGTGCGAGGTGACTCTGACGGCCTAATGGAAATCATATGTGACACATATTTGCGGGGAGGGGGGGCTACTATAGTTAATTAGAATTTATGGGGTACTTCGACCATCAGGATGCCTGCGGGACGGGAGGAGCAATGACACATGCGATCATGCAAGTAATATCGAAGCCCGTTTATGCCAAGTAATGAACTGCATTGACCTGGAAAAGAAAGGTGTTACTAAGGCGTGCACTGTTCCAGGTTAATATCAGGCCTCTTTCTTTACACTCCCTCCTTTGTTCATTATTTTTACTGCCACGCTAACACGTCAACGTTGTCACCAAATATTGACAAGTTCAGCCGTGAAGGAGAAGTTGTGCATTTTTAACTTCCTGAAGGACAATATTATTCTACATTACCATGATGTGAGACAAAGTTGGGGAGAAAATGGAAAAACTGTCTTCATTCCGTACCGCTTGTGAAGTTTCAGTTGCCTCTAATATTTTGCGTGTAAATTCCCCTCATTACATACCGCATTCACTTATTCGAGAGGAAATGATATTGACACACCACACACGTAGCCCGGCGGGGTTGTTGTCCTTCCTCTCGCAAATACTGTCATCATGCCAATGAAGAGTACTGGAGTTTGTTAGCAAAGGTGGAGTAACGGGCAGGGTCCATGCCCGCATTCAAGTCTCCGGGCACCAACAAGTTTCATGAGCAGCAGTTGGGCGACCATGATTCTGCTGCTTCCAAAGTTTCTCGAGATCTGTTGCGGCTGGACGCTCACTTCCTCGTAATTACATCATAGTACAGTATGTACACCAGGTGCAGAGCGACTGAGCAGTTCACCTGAGGGATTTTTCAGACCATATGCTAGCATTGCTTGAGGGACTAATGAAATACGGGATGTATAGGTTCTGCAGGCCTGGAATTCGAGGACTCGGTGGCTCCAGCAATGCAGCGGTTTGTTTGATTAGCGCAAAATAGAGAGATGGGTTGGAATAAGTGCATTGGTTTGCATTTGCATACAGTTAGGTGGTGATAATGACCCTGCGTAGTTCCACTTGGTCTGGCAGATTTTTTTTATTGGCCCCGCGGCACGTGGGTTTGCCCTACTTGAAACCCTTGCGGACGATTACATTTTTATACGCCTTCACGCTTGTTGGTTTGTCTGGTTTTTCAGCACAGCCAGATATTATGACTGCATACGATGTTGGTTGTACGTTCAAATTTACTTACATGCATTTTAAATGCGAATAGTGTTGGGTCGTATACAGATTTCGAACCCCATAGAACGGTGCAAATATGTGGAAGCACTAACAATAATTTGCATAGTATTGTTGCAACAGTCAATAATTTATTATAATGTGCTATTGTGCCTCTGATTCGGTTCAAATCCAGTTTGAATAGGTAACAGTACCTGCTGTGCGGGGGGTGCTTTATAGTCAGTACGTTTGAGTTTTGCTACATCCTGTTCTTAATGCGCATGAACTTAGCTTATTATTCGGTTGCACGAGGGATTTATTTGTTGGCTTTAATTAATTCCGGTGTCAGAGACTCAATAAGGGGGTCCAGCGCATAGGTCAAAATTTGCACAATATTGATCTGAAAGGCTATTATTTGGCATTAGTAAGTGGCCTCGTTACGGGTGTACTGTCCCATTAGGATGAGGAAGGGATTGATTACTGCTTCTTGTGTAAGGTTAATTGAGCTAATCGAGATGGATGACACGTGGGACCAATCAAGTGCGGCATACACTACTTCGCAGGAAGTGAGCATGACAGGTATTTCCAGGTCATTTGGTAGGGACTCACTTCTGGGTGAGAACTGCGGAAGTCGAAGTCTAAGCATGCACTACGAATGCTGAACCGCAAAAGTTAATATTATTAGCGGAATGAGGAAATGACTGATAAATGTTTACGGTACATGTTTGTCTTCATTGTCTTCTGCATGGGATTGCTGCAGGAATGGCGAGCTAATTAGATTATCATCGTGGCATTTTGATATGCATCCATCCAGATATTAGCTTACAGGTTGGGAGATGGGAGAGTTGAGGAATTGGCCAAAAGATGGCGCGAGCTCGTGTGTTGTGTTTTGGCCTGCTCGGGTGTCAGTCATGCGTTCAATTCTCCAACCTTGACTGCGAAATCGGACATTTTATACCGATACAATAATCGATTCAAGCCTACCTTGTTCATCCGTAACTCAGCACAGTGGTGACTGAATATTTTCAGGCAGATTGAGTGACATCACTGCATGTCTGTTATGCGATTTTCTGAGGGGGGGGGGGGGGTAGCCAGTTGCATTTCATGAAACTGTTGGTTTCTGGCTGATTCTGCTGAAACCGTCTTCAGGTGTTTTCCGGTCGGTTTCGGATGGTTTCTGCATGAAAGTGGACATCAGTTTCACGAAGTGGCTGCTACCCATGATTTTCTGGTTAATTTGACTCATTGTGCGGTTTGTGGCGCGAAAGAATGGGTGACTCGTCAGAGTGACGTTGAGAAAGGTTATGGTCAATAACCAGCACTTGCACGTCGAAGTACATTCGTGTGGACGAATTTCCCAACAGGCTTTCTAAAGGAGGAAGTTCCGGAGGGGACTGGAATTCCAAGCCGCTTATTCTTCCTCCACTTTTTTTTTGCGTTCCGAATTCTTTTACCTTTTTTTCATCATTTTTTACACTGTCCGTTACGTTGCTAAAATTGCAGGAGTCGTGAAAGTGTAGCGAGGTTGTGATTAGTTTCTCTTCAATTTTGTTTGTGTCGTCACGTGAATAGACATGCTCAATGGCTTCTGGGACTGTATGGTATGCAACTATTATGCAATTAGTAAGAAGTAACCACTGATATATACTGGGAATGAGTGCAAAGTCCAAGGGGAAAGTTGAGGACTTTTATTGTCAGCCTGTCGCCTTGGCCAGTCGCGAAGGCTTGATTTCCATGTAAGGGGTCCAGAGCGTGCGTAATTTTGTAGTACACACGAGTAGATTTTGGGCAAGTCAGGGGCAGAGGGTGTGGGTGACGACCTCGGTTGGAATGTATTGAAGGCTGCGAACATGTCCTCACCTATCTTCAATGGGACCATCTCTACTCAGGAGCTACCACAGGCCTTGATGCGCTGCCCTGTCGGGTTATGTAACTTCTTGCAGGCATCAAAGAGGCACATAACTCTGTGTGCAGCCCTGACGTCATCATGGTGTCATGCCTTATATGTGCGACCTACACCGTCCCAGGACTGGATAAACGGGTTGGGTCTGCATCCTGGAGGAATTCGGCACGTCACGGACAGATAATAGTCTAATTTGGGAACATGTCTGTTGGCAACAGATTTCGATGATTGCTCAATTGATTCGATTGCCTTTGATTATTTTGACTTGGAAATCGCATGAAAAGGCCTTGAGTTGCGCACATTGGATGACTTTGACAGGAGATTCAGACCAAACTCTGTAGCGCCGAAATTATTTGCCATATTTATTTGTAATATTTATATTGACATATGTTTTAATTCTGTAATTTAATTGTGTATATTTAGTGTGTGTAACTATTTAAATATTGTAATTTTAATTTTCAAGAATAGTTTGTGTGATAGAGGGTGGGGAGGGTGTTACGCGATACCTCTAGTGACATACACACTTTGCATTATTTTGTAATCATGAGCCTGTTAGGCACTTGACGCCCACCTTCCATTCGACATTATGATTGCTATATGCTGAACAACTACATAGGGCTAGATTTAACAGCCCAGTGTTGTTTTGCAAATGGGCGGCGTTCACTGGAGAGGAAGTAATATCTACGGTGGTGACTCAAAGACACGACATGAAGAGGCGAAGTGACTTCTTCGCCCCCCCCGCATTTTCCATCCCACCCCCTACACACCACCCTTTTTTTTCCTCTTCTATGCCACCACCTTGATGGTTTTTTTTCTTTCTTTTTTAAACCTCCTCTCTTCCATATGCTCATTTCGGGGCACACCTTCTCCTCGGTACTCACCTGGCCTCTTTACCTTTTCATTGTGCGCTTCGAGGAGGCAGCTGCTGGTTGCACTGTTCGTTTATATTGGACTTTGGTGGAGTATATTTTGGGCGGATCCAAAGAATATTGTCGCGTGTGATACTGAGGTGATGTGTGCTCATGTGCGGTGTTGTGCTCGATAGAGGGAAGGAAAAAAGCGACATGGTGCAGCTCTCGGGGTTCTTTAACATCAGGGAGAGGGAGGAACATGAAGTCAAAGAGGTGAGTTCTAATGGGAGCCTTTGACGTGGCGATTTGCGATTTTACGGGTGTAAAATTATGATGTCAACCGTAGCTGTGTTTTTGTGTGCGTGTGTTGGAAGGAAAGTGCGTGTAATTACGAGCTTGCACGCACCCAAACTGCTTAAGAATGAGAGTTTTATGCAAAAACGTATTTGATACAAGCATGCGCAGTTGTCATTTGTATTGAGGATGTATTGAGGATTGAATCGCCGTCCACGCAACTGCAGCGTAGTGCGAGATAGAAGAATATGCACTGAAATATTAATAATTGCTATTAGCATTCTGCTCTTACCAGCTTGTTATTTTTAGCGTATACTCTAGTTTATTGCATGCAGAGATCAGCATACACAAGTCACGAGATTACACCTTCCACGAAAAATGTCTGAAAGAATGAAAAGAGGGTGCATAAAAAAAATAAATGCCTTCGCCTCTGAAAGTGCGAAACCAGTTGGGAGCCTTTTGTAGGTTAATTCATTACAATAGTGACGCCCTCTTTATAGCATCTCCACCCCTCTGAATGCCAACCTTATAGCGACACACGCATTTCTGAAGGCCATTACGGGGGCTGCAATTGTGCGATGAACAACAACAGTCGGCTTCTGGTCACCCACGCTTCAGATATTTGTGGTTGTCCATATTCTGGACATGCACGTAACAATGGCTGTGTAGAGATTAGCCGCCATCCTTTTTCCCCGGCGAATTTTTACCCGGCAGAAAACCGTTACCGCTTTTTTAGATAATTAACTTTTTGAAGTTGAGCGTTTCGGCACGAAGCTACAGTTACACAGGTTATGTTTATGACGCACGTACGTGTACCTAAGTCATAACCCGTGAACAGAATGCTTTCGGGTCATTCACGGAGCCCCTGATCCGTGACCTGGTTGACAGACTTCTCTGAATTGCAAATCGGGTGTCTGGGCACGTGTAACCATTAACGATGCGGGTCTTGGGAGCGTGTGCGAACACAGCAGAAGTAGCAAAACATCGGAGGTTGGTAGCACCTAGGCTAGAATGTGCCGGAGTCAATGATATGGATCCCCCACCCACCGTGTGATTTTTACGTGGTTCGGTGCTTCTTTTGAGGCCCCGCGACCCGTGACCCCGACCGACGGGGCGTTACAGGAGACAGGTGAAACAGTAGATTTTTGTCACCAGAAGACACGGTCTTTTGCTTTTCTGTCTGGGAGAAGGGAAGGGTCACGTCCCCAAAGGTGGATGAAACGAGACAAATTTTTGCTAACCTCACTTCCCGGGGCATTAGTCCCGTGTTATAGCCCTATAGACTGCCGGTATAACACAGGATGTATTCAGTCGCTTGCAGTGACCGACGACTATTTTATGCAACATATAATATAGAACCGGTATGGGACGACTTATGTTACTAATATTCTACTTACTGTACATCCTCCAGAACGGCGACCTGGACTCGGTTAAGCGTGAAGCCTATACGTTTCTGACATTTTAGCTCACCCTGTAAATGGTCCGTGACATTGCACAGCATTGTGTTGGCAACGTGATCCCAAGTGAGTCAAGTGCAGCTACCTGCCCCAATTTTTGAGAGGAAGCCCACTTTATGATCGAGCCACCCCGTTCTCTCTTCGTCTCCAAAAGAGTATCGTCGGTAGGGCCTCCATGTGGGCCATTCACCCTCGCACGGTCATCTGTGTTTTCATGCGACCTCCTTCGGTTGCATCACCAGTCGACCCCCTTTTTGTATATACCGCGCTTGCACACGTTTCGCGCCGATGGGAAGACTCTCGCAGGACTCACGTAGGGAAAGTCCTTGGCAGAGGCTGAGAGATCTTTGGTTGGGACGAAACATTCCGATGCATCCGAAATAACAGCATCCCTAAGGGGAGGCTACGCCCCTGCACCATGGAAAGCGTAAAATGGCTCAAAAATGGATATAAAAGGTGGGCAGCCAAGGCTAGGTGACGTCCCCAGGAGCTGCCCACATACCACAAAAGGCCGGCCTTCGTGCTTGGAAGATGGCCTCCAATATACGGGATTTGATGGACAGCCGGCGTAATTACAGGACAGGCACACTGTCTATTGGGTCACGTGACCGGGGGAGATGACGTTGGGGTGGTCATATATTGTGGAGGTGTATACTTAATTTTCGGGGGAGTGACCCCGACCCACATCAGGGGGTGGAATTTCGTGATTTGAGCTTTAACAAGAAGGTGCGAATTTGCTGAAATACTGCGTTTGCCGACGTGGGGGGTGATTAAGAGTAATGGAGTTTTTGACGCAGCAATTATGGGCTTGTCTGTGTGCAACAAAAAGAGGGAATGGGGGGGGGNGGGGGGGGGATCCTAGATAGCTCACTTCACCCATGCTAGACGTTTCCCACATAAATGTCACGCTCCTTTCTTGAGATCTCGAGTGTGCAATGCCGTCATTAACGTGACTCTTTTCAGTAAGAGTGACTTCCAGGAACTACCGGATTATGTGCTCAGGAATTTCTAATCCGCTCATCTAGTGCTATTTTTGGACTAGAATTGCATTTTGAATCAGGAAGACACGGCGAAGTTGATCATATCGGTTATGCATAGTCATGTCGACCATGATGCAGACTAAAATAAGGAAATATTGAGGATATTGTGTTGAACGAACGGGGCCATGGCCATTAATCATGCCACGAAAGTATTTGTCCCAATTGGAGGAGGCAGTACACATTGTTTGATGTCCGATTTGTTCTTTCCTTTTTGTCCCAATACTCACGCATCCATGGCATTGTAAAGAGGGGGCGGGTCAAATAGATAGGCTATAGCATAATGATAGTGAGCTAGGAATATCGTATTTGGCTGGGATAGGCGGGGTCGAGTTTCCTGGGACGCGCAGGCTATTCGTTGCAAATTAACGAGTGGAGTAGTCTTAATTACATAGATCACGCGCTGTAGACTGGGGAGCATTTCCCCGTTTGTGTCCCACCCATCTACTACTTTTTCCGCCATGCCCAAGAGGAAGTAGGTTGCCTGCCTCCTCCTTCCCGAGTTGGAGTCGCCCATTCCTTCTCGCTGATTTATGACCAATTGCGCATATCGACTTTTTTTTTTGTTTAATGGAATTTGGCACAAACAAGCTATTTCTCGAGATGCCAATGTCCTCTACCGAATAGTGACTTCCCGCTCCCCTTGGGACCTTTTTATCGGACTCGTATCGTCGACCTCGCTTTGGAAACAATAAGGTACCGAAGAAGAAGAATTAGAAGAGAAAGAAACCAGTTGTGGTGGGAACTTGTTCTGGCTTCCACCAATGCCGCCGATGTATTTAAACCTTTCCTGCTTCCCCACACACAAGCTCACTTAGCGTTTTTTTTATATATTCTCACTCTGTTCTTTTGCTGCCACAATCCGACCATTTACTGTGGCAGATACACACGCCGTTATGGTGCTTGTCGGGGAATGGAAAAAAAAGGTCCGGAAGTTGGCCATGGTTCGGAATCAAACATGTGAAACCACGCTCTTTCTCACCCTAAATATTGTTCTCACATTCCATCATGTGTGGAGTATGCCGGGTTTTTTTTCTGTTTTTTGCGGCGTGCATTGTGTGAGGGCCACTGTACTAATTGATTACGTCTGAATTTCCAAAGTCTTGAATATAAAAAACGCCCACGCCCCACTACGTTAAAACAATGATTTCTAATTTTGGATATTTAATTCAGGCAATTAGGAAGAGAGAGTGGACCGGACTGGTTGAAACAATTCTATCTACAAAGTCATTGCGAAGTCACATCGGCGCACCTGCTGTGTAGTGGTCAAAATGTAGGCGGGTTTAGAAATAACAGGTGTAGGCGCGGCCTGACACTAGTTCACCCACACACACCTACACTATGTAATAGATATCCTTGAGAATTTCACCACTGTCAATCGCACCCTGTAAGCAACGGACACTTGAGATTTCTCTCGGATGACAAGATAACGATGCTGCGCGCAACGGTGTAGTAGTACTGTAGTGCTAACACAACTAGTAAACAGTGGGACATTTTTCAGAAATAATGACTTCAATTGTAATGTGAGAGAAAGTTGCAGGACCTGACACGTATGATGAATATGAATTTGCAGGAAGAAAGCTATTTTACGAATAGCTTCTTCTTGAAGAGGTTTCTGCAGGAGACATGGGCGATAGTCGGCGGAACAAATGGAAGAAGGCGGTTGCTGTTTGGAGTGAGGGACCAAGCGAAGAGTAGCAAACTTCTTCAAGCAGAAAGAATTATGGGGCATGGGTGGGTGGGTGGGGGTGAAGGGGGAGATTTGGCTTTGTGCCCTTTATGTCAGTACGTTTGACATGTTGGGGTAGTACTTTACCGATGGGCCACATTTAAGATCTCTGTTGTTGTACCGCTGGGAATGTGTGACGCCCTTTTCTTCCCTCGTATGCAAGTACAGCACAATGTGTCCAGTTGTCTAGGAAAGTTAGAAAACCATACAGTCCAACGTGAATACGGTATTAATGTGAAATCCGAAGGTATCCCATCACAATTGTCGCTCAAGAGTCACGTCAAGTTCAGGGATGAAACTCGAAACTTTTTCAAGTGTACGGGTTGTAACATTGCATCTCGAGAAACGCGCTAGGGGGCGTGGCTTATCAGATCACATGACGGGCCTGCTGCCAACGGAAATCGCGCTTTCGGTGGAAGGACCACGTCCCACGTGGTTACCAGGCTCGGCAGGCTGTCATTTGACACTTTGGGCCATTCCCTTCGCGAAAGTTTTTTGCCGTCTCCCAGAAAATATGACAAAAATACACAAGAGTGGGAATTGGGGACATATGTAGTTTGTGGTGCTCTTAAGCTTGACGTGTATGGAATATTTTTGCATAATTTGAATTGACAAATATTCAGAGGTCTCGTTTACACTGCCTTGTTAAGGTAGCCCTTTAAATAATATGGTAGTTATGGTTTGTGTCTACATTACAATAGGCTTACTAGCAGCAAAAGCTAATAATATTAGCTCTTGCTAGCAGTCATAATTAAACTAGATATTCTTATACTTCATACTGCAAGAGTTGACACACTGACAGACACATAACTAGTCTGTCATTACAGCACCATACGGATGTCTGTTCCTAGGAATTAGCCAAGTGAGAATAGTGGTGGATCTTTTCACAGAGGTGTTGAGCTTCAGAAAGAGAAAAATCACATAGATTAGATATCCAGCAGTTTACAGCCATTGACTTACTAAAAAATCTGGTATGTGTTGTTCTAATGCACAATTTGTCTTTGAAAATTAGGATTCATGCTGAAAGGTGTGGGATGTGTGGGAAATGTGGTGATCTTTGTCCCATGGATGGTAAATTAACTGTAATGATAGGCATAATTGCAATGGAAATGTGGGAATGAAAGAAATTCAAGTGTAGGGAGAAGTAAGCCATTGCATGAATCACCCCAAAATGGAAGATGCTGATGATATCTTTTATTTATTGCAGGCTAAGCAACGTGCCTCCATAAAGTGGCTTCTCAGCAAAGCATACAACAATAAAGTTCCAGAGGAGCTGAGGGACCCATTTTACAAGGATCATGAAGTGAGTTTTGTTGTAGCATTTAAGCTATATTTATTTTCTTGTTCACTTTCTATTCAAGTTGAGCACAGTTTTGAAGGTAAAGAGTGATTTTAAAAGGGGTATTTTGGAGGGTTTGAAAATGTCAAATAAGTTGATATTTTCTGGCCAAATGAAGAATGTTTTACATTGTCTGAAATTTTTTATTATTTGAAGAGTGCTGATAGTGACTCCTGACATATTGTGTAAGGTAATCTTTGTTGAAGGCAAGCTGGAAGCCTGCAGACCTACTTTTATATTTTCCAGAGAAAGGATCACAGTGCTATCTTGTGGAAGCAACAGAAACAGTTGTTCCGTTATTGCTGCTAATGTTACATGGATACAAAAGTAACTGCTCAAAAATTATACACTTACTTCTAAAAAGCACTACTGATAAGGACATTTTAATTGGATCACCTGTGTATATTTCTTGAATTATACAATATATTGAAATGGCCTTAATGGCTAACAATATTTTGGTATGAAGTGGCTTATTTTTAAGCAGTTACTTTGGAATAGTTACTTTTAGGTATTAGGATCTCAGAGGTTTTAAGTGATTACATTCAGTTCAATGGAAAACATGTCGTGAGGCCTGTTCATGGTCTCAGGAAGTCTTTTCTGGCCTTGGAAAGAGACGAATGACACCAGGGGTCGAAATATTCAGATGTAAAGGTGCAATTTACACTCCAAAATAAATTGTCATCTGCACTCCAACCTGAGCCTTGGATTGCAATGTTTGGCTCTGCTTTTAAACCTGGCTATACCCAGTAATTAAAAATTAAGCACTCCAAGTAAGCGATTTGCACTCCAGATTCCAGTCTGGAGTGCAAACTTGGCATCTGGACAAAAAATTTTAAATTCGACCCCTGTGACACCATATGTATGGCATGTTTGAAACTCTCCAGGTTTTGTTTCTGTACTTACAAAGGATGTTTGACTTTAGAAAGTATGCAAGCAGAATGTATAAACTCTCAGTTTTTACCTGATGAAGCCTTCTAAAAAGGAATTGCCTCCAATGTATTGCCTCCCTGCTAATTGGCTTCATAATTTGTAACTTTCGACCTACAGGACCACATATGAGCTTGTGTTATGACTAGGGCTGTGATGGCCATCAGTGCCCAAAAGTAGGCTTTGCAAGTTTTATTTTTTTAAATTCTGAGGTGCCATGACAAGCACCAAGTGAGTGGGCATAGATGTGGAAAATATAACATTCCCCTCCCTTACCATTGATGGATTATTATTAATATGGAATGTTTGACTTTTGATCAATTTGTTACCAATTTTTTGAATTTCTCATTCCAAACTCCTCACAGAATGGCAGACAAGCCTTCCTGTTGTTAGCAGATAATTTTTTGATAAGTTGTAAAAGTAACTTCGTAAAATAAGCAGCTTAGAGCAAAGAATTGCGCTGAGAGCATTTTTCATACATTTATTATCATAATCATGTTATAAGTGCAGTGAAACTTGTATACCTGGAATTTTTTAGGCACTAGAAAAAAACGTGAGCTGTGAAAGATTCAAGTTAGGAAAGTTCTCAAAAAAATTATAATGAAAATCTGTGCCAGAACATTTACCATTTTTCCACATTGCATAGTACTGAATAAACCTTGGAATAAACTTTGGTGATGGCCATGTGTGCATTTTAAATGTGAATTATTAATTTATAGTAACTAGCGATGCAAATGTGTCTTTTGAAACTGCCATTCAGAAATCAGTTTACAAAATTTTGTAAGTCTCGAACCCTTGCACAGTGCAGTGGGAAATGAATCTGGCAGAAACCTCGACGTGCAGAGATTTAAAAATTCAGAAATTCAATAATAAATTGTCAGCAGTTCAAGTTATCAAGAGCTTCAAGATATAGAAATTTGACTGAAGGAAGTTTTATTCCTGTGACTTTATATTGTGACCAACCAGTGATCTTCTGTTTTCTTCAACAGAGAACTTCGACTTATTAGAGACGTTCGAGTTTTCCACTGTATATCCATATCCCTACATCTATCACCAGTAGTTCATTCTGTAAAACCCAAATGCAGGATGGAGATGTTCATTGATATGTTAATTTTAAATATATTAATGCTAAGTGTTAAATTGTAAATTTGATTTCTCATTACAGGGGCAAGAACACCTCAAGCCACACATCGTACACACGCTGGCCAATGCCGAGCTGTACTGCTTGGCATTGGCCAACCTCTACGCTGATCCAAATTTTCACCAACTGAACCACTGGGGTGTTATTCAGGCATTGGCCCGGAAAGGTGTTTATGTTGCTGAGCCTTCTGATGTCCAGCTAACAGAAACGGTGCTTATCCAAACAACACCACTGAGAATGGTAAGTAAAGTATAATGAACAACTAATTAAGTCGTTAAATTTTTTTCCACTACTGGCAAAAAACTGCCTTATACACCATCAAGCAGTGCTCCCACATGCAGATGCGGGTGGAAGTGTGTGCTTGCAGTAGTGGTGTGTTGGGTTGTTTCATGCACACTTCTGACCACAGCCACATGGAGTGCTGCTTGTGAGGTTACACTGCAGTTTTTTAAGTAGCATACAATGTACATTTGGTTCTTTATGTTGGTTGCAAAAGAGAACTAGGTTATTTGTCAAGGTTTGTCCTATTACAAAGAATGAGTTTATATTTTTTGTGCATGCGCAAATTCCTTATGGCAGGAACGAAGGGGTTAATGGACACAATTGATACAAGCTGTAATGTGGAAATGTTGAGCAAAAAAGTGCCCCTCAAAAATTTGTGTATGACGTCGTCGTATTGAAGTGTTGATGCAGTGAAAGTATGTATTACAGCTTGTATTACAGTACCTTTTAATCAACCCATGCAGCATCATTCACATACATGCTGGTGTCCATATAAAGGGTACCACTGATTCTCCATTTCAAAAATGTAAAAATGCCACCTTAATTGACACCCAGATTGTGCAAGTATTGAGGCATTAATAAATTAGTGTCATTAGCACAAAGTCTGATTCAAGGACTCTCTAACTGGGTACCATCGTCATTACAGAGTGCGCATATGGTGGTGATCGAGGCCATGATTACACTGTTTATCAAGGAGTTGGTAACAGCTGATCGAGTTGTGAGCTCAGTGAGACGCTTTGGACCTTCATTGACTCCAGCAGAACTGCCTAGTGACCAGGAGGAGGCCATGCTCCTGTGGATCAACACTGCCTGCAACACACTTAAAAGAAGGATTCAAATTGAGTTGGAGCAGCTCTCAGCTGAAGAGGTAAGCTGGAACTGTCATGAAATTTTTCATTCCTAATGTGCTTTTCTGTGAAATATAAAGATATAAATGATTATGCTTATGTTCTTGGCAATTTAGCACCATTATTTGTGGACGTAAATAGGCACTTAATACATGGGAGATTATTTTAAAAGTAAAATATTATATTCAAGAAATCAAAATGAATGTAAATTTTAGCAAAAAACGTCAAATCCATATATTATTGTCATTACCTGAAGTCATCATACTATTATCTATTCCTAAGCATAATGTAGGAGGTCCCATCCAGTGCCTTATTTGAATGCTGCTCACTCCTGATCACCCACCATAATAACTGGGTGCGAAATGAAGCTCAGAAAGAAGCAGAAGGTAATTTAGAAATGACCATACCTCAAGGCATGACAACTGTCTATCTTGCCAAGCTTCTTATTGCACTTGGTTATCACGGAGGGTGAACCAGAGTGTATCTCATTCGTTAAGTCAGGAGGTGGGACCTGCCTTATGCCTCAGGATGGAGACTACAATCATGCTGTATGTGTTTCTTATTTTAATTTAGTTACATATTGATGAACTTGCTTTCATTGTTCTTGGAATATTGGCAGCTGCATGGAAAAGCACCATTCTGAATATGTCATTGTTGTTGTTGATGTTGCTCATGCTATTGCTAAATTGCTGCTGGACAATGGGTGCTTGGGTGTTGTGTGTATCTTCGACCCTTTTCTTTTCTTGCTTTGTCCAAGAGAGGAGAGTCAAAGGACCATCAGGAGGAGAGAGGGCAGGCGGGTAAAAAGACCAAAGAGTTCTTTATTGATATTCCTAAGGCTCGGGAAGCTCTTCAGAGATTGAAAGCTAAGGTATTTGAAGTGCCTCTGCATTGCATTGTGTTTAGTTGCTATGTTAACTGCATGCAGCATTAATTTGGCTGTCAGCTTTTGTTACTCTTTCATTAAGGATTAGTTGCACTGCTCATGGTATATAAAAATGAGAGGTTTCTCCTGCTTATTAATTGTTCCCAACCAGTTAATAAAAAGGAGAATCAACTCCTTTTGATATATCACATGAGGTCCAACTGGCTCTTAGCAAGGAAATTAAAGTATGGTCTGGTGATGAGTTATGTTATTATTTCATAGTCCCTGTGGATGCAGTAATTAATATTTCTCGTCAGTGCAGCAGTGGCAGCCATAAGTAGATTATAAAGCAATCTTGAACCTGTCATGGATGTTCAAACATGGTTGTGAAGCCATATCGGTAGCAAACAAACATGTAATAGCAATCAAGTTAGGTGTAGAGGGCAATGACAATTAGATTGTTGTGATTTAGCATGCGTGGTCACCACTGCAGTACAAATTGTAATGAAATTGCAGTAGGACCTGACTTTATCCCAGTAGAAGGCATATTATTCTCAGAGTCCCTTCTCAGAAGTGCTAAAAATGTAAACTCATACACTCATGCTAACAGCATGGCAATCAAAAGGGCTTACTTTAGGGATAAGTGACTCCTCTTTGAAGAGTAGTGTACACCTCAGTGTGATTATTTGTAGCCTAATAATATTATTTTCCCTAAGGAAACATTGGGGCTTATTCATGAAAATTAGTTATTCCATAAAAAATCTGTACATCTGATTACATGAGTGGCCAATCCTGTGGGCTTAGATGGGATTTCATACAAGTCTTCCTTTCTCTATCTTTTGCGCTGCCCCATCATGAACATTTTTATCTGGAATTGTGTAATACTGTTTCTGCTGAGTGATGTGTGCCTGGTTCACTTCAATACCATCAGTATTAGCTTTTGTTACCCTTGGAAGTGTACTTCTGAGTGCCACCCCACAATTTGTTCTAGTTATGTGTTCAATGAAAGTTTCGTA
>JYFJ02000564.1:68494-121649 GCA_000934665.2 Catajapyx aquilonaris
TTTTCCCCCCCCCCCCCCCCCCCCATGCATTAGATTCAGGAAGGTAACACTGGAACCTTTGCTAGTTACTTGACCCAATCAGTCGATGCAAGTGGCTTGCTATTGCCACCGTTGGCTGATTTATATCATGTGTTTGGCAGGTGTGCCAGTGCTATTTCTCAGGGAGAAGGCCTTTGACCATACAGCTTTGTCGTAATTACTTCCATATTAATCCTGCAATATTGGTTGATGCAGTATTGAAAAAAATAATTGAAAGTGTGGAAATGTAGGACAATATTAACCCAAGTAACATTCAAATATATTTGCCTGAATGATGATACTGAAGAATACAGTGGAACTTGAAATCATCATGGGACCAGAAAAAAAAAAAGTGTTTTGGAAGATTCAAGTTAGAGAAGTTTTAAAAAATACTAGAAAAACCCTTGCTTCACTTGTATTTATATAGTTAGTGCATGACTATTCAAGAATATTAGCATTATTCTGACACTGTTTAATGGTAACTAATTAAAACGGTGCCCATAATGCTACAATACTTAATTTTTAGGAGAAAATGTCTTTGTACGACCACTTGTGACACTTACGGTGGTCTTGTTACTATTTACATTGTGTACAATTTTACTGGACTTGAGCGACATATGTCTTGGGAATGTTCCACTTTGTAAAAGTTCCACTGTAGTGTAAAAACAATGAACATTAAAAAGAAGTAAAACCTGTGAATGCCAGCTAACATGAAGTCACTACATGTACTAGTGACAGCTCCAGCATTATAAGCTGGCATGCTGCATGTGCTTGATGTGTTGCATCAATTACCTGCATGCAAATGAATATAGAGGGATTTTCCATAAATTACGAGTATCTAGCCACAGAACAAGGGGAGCACAATGAGAATGTTAATAATTGGCTTCCACTGTTGAAGTAATTTTAGAAGGGTCATAAATATTGGAAACAGATAGTGGCCATTTATGGAAGACCCCTGGGCAAGAAAGACGTACTGAATTCTAGGAACCTATCCAGTTACCATGTTATAATTATTTCAGGGTGAAGAGTACACATCCCCAACTTTTCCAAAACATCAAGATCTGAGTGACCTTTCGGATGGAGTAGGCTTATGTGCTCTTATAGCCTTATACTGTCCTGATGAACTTCACTGGTCAGAGGTCACAACAGGCTCACCACTGGGCATGGCAGACTCTCTCTACAATCTGCAGATGGTGCAAAGGTTTTGCCAAGAGGGCCTGCCTTATGATATGTGCCACCTCACTCTTGAGGACCTCATCTACATGCACAGGTAATGATTATGGCCTTATGGCGGTTTGATGCCTAGTATCTGTGGGACAGGGGTCCACATGTCCATAAGGGGTATATAACAGTGGGTTTAGTAATAAACCTGCCATTGTGCTCATATCTCCTGGCATCTTAATTTATTATGAAATGTTACTGCAAGAATATGAACTTGTTTTATGGTTGTAAGATATCAATGACCTCAAGTAATGGGCCAGTGCACCATAATTTATTATCAATTAAGATCAACACTGCTGTAGTGAACAAGAGTACTTTTAGAAATGTTGTAGCATTTTGTTGGGGGCAGAACTATTGATAACATTATTTCAGCCTGAGATACAATTTTTTTGTTTTGTTGTTACAGTTCCATTAAGCAAAACATAGTGGCTTTTGTGGCAGATATGTTCAACATCTTCGAAATCCATCCAGAGAAGTGTGTGAGGCTTCCAGGACTAGAAAAGGAGAAAGTCATATCAGGTCAGTTTTTATATGTCACCTGTTATTGCAGTTTGTTAGACATGACCATTGTGCAAGGCTTTTTTTATTGCATAAGGTTACGTGGTAACATTTTCTGGCTTAAAACAGCCCCTTTTCCCAACCATCCCTAGTTCCTCTGCGCAGCTCGCATGGACTTCTCTCCAAGCGAGGCCAAAAGTCCACAGGGCCCATTCCAGACCTCCGCCCAAGCTTAGTTTCTCATTCAGGCAGCCTCACAGGTAGGCACCATGCTTTTTCTTGGTGATTTTGTTTCTTGTGTAGTACTTCCCTGTCTCTATCCTGATTTGCCTCCCTTTGCAAAATGTACATTTTTTAGTTATATAATTATAAGTTGTGGTGTCACACAGGGCCCAGCATATGTTGTCTTTCATGTAGACTTGTAGAGTAATTACAAGAGTTGGTGGTTAATATTATCTCTAGAGAGAAGGAAGAATTGTTGTGATCCAGGTGATAGTTGTTTCCACAAGGGGAAAGTAAGACCCAAATACTTGAAGACCTAGGTATGATTATTAATGCATCCTGTGACATCCTTGCCTGTCCCAACATTCCCTGGTAGATCTGCATCGGCACTGTGCCAAGTCCCCAAATGAGAGTGGGGGAGGGACCTCCTCGTCCCTCCCTCGGCGCCAAAATTCCATGCAAGACAAGGAGCGCAGGAGGGCTGCCCTCCAGGAAGGTAGGCAGGAAGGCCTGCTCTTCTCGTTGGCCTCTGCTTCCACCACCAGAGTACATTTCATTGATTTGCTTTAGGAAAGATTCCCTCTTTGGCTTGACATAATGTGCTAGCTCATGCAGCCTAGGGGCTCCTATTTCACACAGTGGTTCTTATCAGCCAAAGTGTTAGCAGTGGTGCTCTGAACACTGGTATTTTTCACTTGCACTACCTATTAGTAAAAAAGGGATCTTAATAATGTTACATACGTCATCTGACAAAAATAGTTTGTTCAGGGAGTAGAGCCATTGCAGAATGTGCGACACATTACGTCTAACCCTGGGGATCTTTCATGCCCTGCTGCACTTGCTTGGCACACACTTTACTTATTGTATTTAGTGTTATTGGCACATTTGTAGTTACTGGGACTTATGAGATCAACCATTCCTCCCTTCCTATCCTCTATTTACCCACTTAACATTAATTTACATTTGTGAGTGTAAAAAAAATGCTTTCAAGTAAGCAGATTGGATATTAAATAATTGAATGGAATTTAAAATTACTCCTCCCAGTGGCTTTGTACTGTACATGGAGTAGCTTTGCGCACATGCTTTATTGTTGCTTTACAGTTTTGATTCCAATAAAAGGTAAGGTTTTTATGGTTATAGCATATGTGCAGCTGACTTTTGTGCTGTGATATATTTCCATTGCTTGATATGCACTTTTATGGCATTCATATTGTGATGCATTAGCATGTACACAGGAATTGCATTATAGTATGCAGTATATTTCATGCCATTGACCCAAGTATCACCAGTTTATAAAACATTGGGGAAACTGGAGAATAGTTTACAGAAAAAGCATATTGCTTTAGTACAGGCCTTTATTCTAGAACTGCTCATTAAAACTGAATGCTTGCTTTTCAAGATTTATGTTTGTAAGGACCATGATATGTTTTGTGAGATTGTTCTTGATAATATTAGATAGATGAAAAAGTGCAATTCAGTTTTTTTCCTAGTTTGATCAACTGAAAATTCTGGACCAACTTCAAATGACCACAGAACGCATTAGGGGCATTGGAGAGATTATATACAGGTAGTCCCTGGTCTACGAATGGGGTTACATTCCTGAAAATGTCCATTAGTCAGATTTGTATGTAACTCGAATCCCTGAGGAACAGCGCATACATTCAGCATAAAGATTCTGCTCCAACAAACTGATAACGTCACGTGTGTCTGTTTACATGCGCAAAGGATGTACTTTCCCAATTATTTATTTATTATACAGTATTTATGTGGAACTTGGTGTCCGTCAGAGTTCGGACAGGTGATTGAAATTGGAGGAATAATTGCACATTTTTCTTCCTGGGAGCACTGGGAGCATGTTTGTAAGTATGGATCGCTGTAAATTGGGTCGTTTGTAAACCGAGGACTGCCTGTATGCCATGAAGTTTTCCTGGCCATGTTATAAGATGCACAGTTTTTTAGAGTTGTTGATTGTTCACAAAAATTGAACTTAATGTGTTCAACATAGTGTTCAACTGCAATGTCATTTATTGGTCATTTTGTGAACTCCCCCGGGTGGATTAGTCTAGCAGAAATTTCCACCCGAGACGAAGCCAGAGATGGCCCAACATGCACGAGATGAAGGGGGGAACCCTGGGTTGGGTTCGAACCCGGGACCTTAACATCCGTGGGCGCATACGTTACCCCAGCACCACTCCGCCTCCCTCACTTTGCACATCCCCTCCTACTTACCCGTGGAACAACTTAATATAATTACTATATATGGTTCCAAAAACAAATTGTGGTATTTTACCCCCCTAAGAGTACCTACGGCCCTAGCACGGGGTACCAAAAAAACCACCCAAAATATTGAGAATTTTCAAGCATTGCAGAAAGTTTTACATTAAAAATGTCCAATGCACCTAACACTTTCTGTGGCCATTAGAAGTAAGAAGAAATTTCAAACTCGTGATTTGCTAATTTAGATTTCTCAGCTGGGACATACGAGGGGGAATCAAATGAAAACGATAAAAGTGTCCTGAAAAATCCAAAAATCTTCCTGGCCGCTTGAAACCTTACATACACAATGGTAGAACTATAGTGGATCGAGTAGTAAAAGTACGTGCCACTAGATGGCATTGGAGTCAGCCGACAGCCATCACAAGATGGCGGCGACACTTACGAAGTGCACCAAAGAAGAACAGCGGGCCGTCGTGAGATTGTTGCGGAGTGAAGGGATTAAGTCGATCGAAATCCACCGCAGGATGGCCCTGAAATACGGGGACGTGTGCATGTCGCAGGGGCGAGTGTACGCGTGGTGCGAAAAATTCGCAACAGGACCCGTATACTGGGCCCGTATACTGGCTGAGGCTGTCTCGAGTTGAACTCGAGGATACGACTCTGCGTGACGTCAAAATGACGTAGGCTGTGTGCCTCCCCTGCCCCGGATTGGTCTGCATACGTCATTTTGACGTCACGCAGAGTCGCATCCTCAAGTTCAACTCGAGACAGCCTCGGCCGGGCTGGCCGGGCGCATCGTGCAGTGACACCAGAGTCCATAGCAGCAGTGGACGGACTGATTCAAGAAAACCGCCGTGTCACACTGGAAGAAGTGGCCTCTGAAGTGTCTGCCACATCCCCCCGTACTCGCCCGACTTAGCACCATCTGATTACCACATCTTTGGTCCATTGAAAGCAGACCTAGGAGGAAAGAAGTTCCAGTCCAATGATGAAGTGGAAGCGGCGGTGCACAACTGGCTTCGAGCTCAATCGAAAGAAATTTTTTCCACGGTATTGAGGTGCTTCCTACCAGGTGGCGCACTTGCATTGAACGCCAAGGGGACTATGTAGAAAAATAGTGTAGTTGTCACAATCATTATTAGAGTAGAACAATTGTAAAAATAATAATTCTCGTTTTCATTTGATTCCCCCTCGTAATTGAGCAAAAACTGAGTGTCACAAAGTCATCTGATTTTACTGGGAACAAGCACACTTAGACTTTTTGTGATCCATTCTGACACTGATCTTGGGACACCTTCTTTATTGAGTAGCACAAGTTCAAGCTTAAACCACTGTGAGTAACCCTCTCTAAGACGAGTGTTCCCCACACCAGCCCTGCTGATCAACCCCTGTTTAAAATCAGTGGCATTTTATTGCACTCTTATAGAGAAAGATGCAAGCATCTTGTAGTCTAGTACTTCTTTCAGCTGACATTTGAGAATATTATTGACTTTAGTTCCTGTGATGTAATGATATGAAACACTTTGCCATTTTTATACAACATGGCATTAATATTTACTGTCATTTATAGTTGATGGATAAACCATGCTGTATCATTAAACATATAGTGATCCAGCAATATATTGCACCTTATTTGCATTGCATATTCAACATAGGGTAGTGGTTCATACAATGGAAAATGTTTGCCAATTTATAACATGGCATGCAACTTACACACTAATATGAGTCCACCATCTGAAAAGCTCAAAGGCATGAAATGTAAGTGGAGTAGAAGAGAAAGCATGCATTTTAAAATTGTCAAGTCTGTAGCTTAGTTGCTGTTGTTGAAAGCAACTGTACCCTCAAACTGTCCAATGTAATAACCCCTAGTAGAGGACTAATGACGGTGTGTATATTATTCCCTTTACCGACTCCTCCAAGCTCACTCGTTTGACTGGAGCGACTTGTACCCGGAGTGGTGGTGGCCATGTAGTCACGAACCCACTACTAGGTGCTTCTACTGTTGGCGGGGCACCAAGAAGCCTTCCTTTGAGGAGCTGTGCTCGTTTCATTACACCAGGGGTAATCCATTTCTTGCTCAGGCCCATTCAGTCTTTGTTTCACATTTCTGAGTACAGTATGCCTCTTTGTGTTTTCGTTTTTACTTGCTGGTTTCTTTCTGCCCACCTGTTCTTGTAGCTTGGCTGGAGGAGCTTGGTTGTTGTGCCCAATTGTTTGACTGATTGCTAAATGTCTGGGCTTTGGATGCTGTGTGAATGAGGAGTGATGAATTTTCCCTAGAATTTGCTTCTGGTCAAGGTGTGAAGAAGTGGAAATTGGAAAAATAACCATTGGTGAAAGTATGTAGTAATGTGACTGTTAACTCTAATTTGAAATGCTAACTTACCTTCCAATACGAGAAGCAATATACGTACATGCAGGGTCAGTCATTTTATGAAGTTGTTCCGACCGCTATAAATATGCCTAAAATAACTCGTTTCATTGTTGCTTACTGAACCTGTTTGAAGCTCTGCGTGATGGAGTTTGTTAGATATGAAACAAACCACAAAAAAATGTAGACATAGGGAATTAACAAGCCGGGGTTGGAAATATTACATGGTACGGTACATACTTAAAAAAAAAAGTACAGTCCTTCTCTTTACTATAGTCGAGTGGCTGCGAACAGTAATTCTTGTAAAATGTTTTGCTTGCACAAATGAAATGTTGGTTGACATTTTAAGGTATTAAAATGAGCTGAAGTGGTAGTATTTTCCAGATAGATTTCGTACGTCAAGGTGCTCACCCCTGAACTATGCAGGGTGCACCAAATGAAATGTCCACCGTGATTAGTGACTATTGGCAACAAGCATATTATTTTTAAGCATTGTTTTAAGCATTTACTTTTGCACAATTTTAGTGAGCTTCAAAAGTATTACTTGCTAATGTTGCATGAACCTATGTCCTATCCTGCGTGGGGGTCTGGCCTGCAAAATGTGGATTTTATCATTAGGTCCGATATGAATTGATCCAAAGATTTTAAAATTAATTGCAATTTAGAATATGGATAGGTGCATTGATTTGGCCTAATATTAGTAACTAATACTTTTGATAAGCACAAAATGTTACTTATTTGAAAGTAACATTAAAAATAAGCAGCTAAAATCCAAAAAATTGCTAACCATTAGACATTTGCACTGAAACTCCCTGTACTGCCTGGCATAAGTTCCACTGGTATCTTAACTAGCTCATTAGTTTACATGCCACTATGAAAATAGATTTCCAGGTTCCAGAAGTGGGAAAACTGTTTTCAGCTTCATTTCTATGTCAGGAAATGGGGTTTTGTCATTCTCTCTTGAATTCAGAGATGTCCATTTGTTTCCAAATCAGCGGCAACCATAGAGAAAGAGTGATTTATTGTTTGTTTTTCTTATTTATTTATGTATTGCTTTTATTTTTTTACTATTCTTGCATAGATTACAGACCTTAAATTAGAGAGCCTTGAAGAACCTAGAATCTAACTAAAATAGACAAGCAAGATGAATGAAGTCTAGAGCAGCTAATGATGATAGCAGGATAGCCAACAGTGCTACTTTATGTTTGCTCCCCAATCCCAATGTGAACAGCTGATTTAAGGTGGCGCAGTACCAAAAAATATGGTAACAATGGGGAGCCCTGGCGAGGACCCAGACAAATTCGCTTATGCATGGGCAGCATATAGGGATTCGACATGTCTATGCTTCTGTGGCCGTACGGCCTTAAAAATGGTGCAATCGACACAAAAATTGCACCAGAAATAGTAGATGATCTGGCGCAGGGCACCTAGTTCGTCTTTTTTCAATTTACGGTCTAGAAATAACCTTTTCATCAAGTTGAAGTGAGAGGCAAATGCCGTTCCCGAAAAGCCCATTCGAATAACACGGCGGCAGGAAACGCGACAAAGTCCAGCACGCTTCTGTGCCCGTATGTCCAAAATTTTAATGCAATCATATCGAGTATGGTACCATTGTATAGGTCAAACCTTTGCACAGGACACCTAGTTGATTTTTCAGATTAATGGTGCGTTTCGCGACAAAAAAATAAGTTTTCTTCGAAACGCGCCTACCGTATTTTGGCTACTGCGCCGCCTTAAGTTCAGGAGACTGTTTTACCAGTTCTGAACTTCATCACTTGCCTTTGTCGTGACATGTAAACGGAAGGTGGATCTTGCATCCTTTTGTTAAGTCTTGGCTAGCTTTTTCTAGAGCTTTTGCTAGTCAGGATTCTCCCATAAGTGTTCTCTGGGTTACCAAGGTTACTTGTTGTTGATAGCGGAATTGTTAACTAGCAGAAGGATGACCTAAGGTCTGATCGTATGACTCTCTGTGGGTATGATTGGTTGAGGATGGATATCCCAGAGAATAGGGTGTTGAGAATTGTTTATAGAGAAGTGGTTTGTCAAAAGAGTGGCACCAACAGCATTTTACCTGTTACTCTGGTATCCCAGGGACGGCTGCAGAATGTGCTCTCCTTAGCAGGCTAAAATAATGCTTTCTGCTATGGTCAGAGGACCATGTAATGGTAAGTCTTTGGAAGATGACAGGCGAGTGTGTGGTCAGCAGTTAGGAACAGCTTGGTGTGGGTTGGTATGACAACCGTGCATTGAAACTGATGCTGAAGTATGCATATTTTGGCTGTGTGACAGACCTGGGAAAAGGGGTGGACAAGAACCAGTGGAATAAACAGCGTAAGGGGATGATCAGGTTCACTGAGCCAAATTTGCAGTGAATGCAGTGCCTAATGGATGCAGGTTGTTGAATGTTGGTGCGTGGAGTGGTGGAGAACTAGATCTAAGTATGGTATCTGTGGCAAAGCATATCAGAACCTCTTAGTGATCAAGTGATTGTACATATGAGAGATATGACATGGATTTTGAGTGTTTTGGGTGAAGGTACTCAGATGAGCATGAAAGTACCTACCCAATCTGCTTACTGAGTGTTTTCATTTATTTTCTACCTGAACATTCTATTATTTTCACTGAAATGTAACTTGGATCTGCTACAACTGTTCAGTTATATAATTTATTAAAGGTGCGGTTTATTAGCTTTATCTGGTGTGTGATATTGGAATTTGTTTATTTTCGCATGTGGTGAAGAAGAAAATTTTCTGAGGCCAGAAGATTTTACATTTGTTTTCTGGCTTCAGGATGCAAAATTTTTCCAACTGTCAGGCGTATCTCTTTATATGATAGTCAGTTTGAGCACTTCAAACTGGCCCTTACCACAAATTTTTGTGAGAGAAAATATCCAGCTTTAAGTTCTCTAGTCTGTTAATTTCTCAGTGGCATAAATAAGTTTTGGTGATTTTGGTTGCATAAGTAAGCAAAAAAGTAAAGGGATGGGCCTGAGGAAAAATGCCCCCTTGAAGCAAAAAGAAGACCAAATGCCACCACCATAAGGGTGTGGTTGTTGCAGACGAGGAGTAATTTGTGGACACACCACCTGTGTTTTCTTTCCTGCCAGGTGTAAAGTCACCCACAGGACACTCAGGGTCTCCATTAAAGCGCACACATTCCATGACACATGGTGATAAAGCTGAGAAGCCTTATGTGGAAACCAAAGGGACACCCGAGCATCATCATGGGAGGGAGCACAGGTCAGTTGTGTCCTCATTTTGTAGCGGGTGCAACGTAACACTTTTGCGCAGTGAGGGTTAAGCAGTCGAAGATCATGCACAATTCAGTTGAAGTGTCACATACTTTCCTGTGGCATGTTGGTAGTCCTTTCCATGTCCAATTTTTATCAGTAAGAATCACTAAATGCACACTTCCCAAGTGCAACTCCCCTCCCCCTTTTTGACCTCTTCACTGTACAGTGTTGGTCATATATCGAGGCAACTGCCTGCGACATTGTCCGAAGTGGCAGAAGAAGGAATCGAAGATAAGGATATTTCAAACATGGGCGAGCAAGATTCCTTCTTCTGCCGCTTCGGAAAATGTCGCTGGCAGTTGCCTCGATATATGACCAACACTGTACCAACAAGAGTTGTGTATCTGTACAATTATTCTTTTGATGCACATGTGAGCCAAATTCTGAATCACGGTACTATGCCTCACTGGCTTGCAGGTTTCCGTACTAGTGACTGCAATTGATTATATGACTTATTATCAGTCACTTTTCACTATTTTGTTCTTGCAGCAGATACGAAGAGGGGGAGGAGTTCATCATTCATCATTCGCATGGTGTCCCCACATTATCTAGTGTGGCTAGGTCTGCCTCACCTGCCTCAGATGAGCCCCTCTACATGGCACAATTGCGTCCAGCAAAAGAAAAGTTCAACACTGATACCAAGGCTGAGGAAAGAGGGGAGGACAGGCGAACAGCAGGAACCTCATCATCCTCTTCATGCAGTGATCTTCCACCAGCAGGTATGGAGAGACAGCATATGCCCTATTTATTATGTTGAATAGAAAGAATAATAGTAAGGGTTAAGTGGGAAGCTTACATTTGTCTCATATTTTCCTGCAGGCAAGCCAAGTAACTGGGATGAGCACAAGCGGTCATCATATGCTGGCCGTCGTTCTCGTCGCAATTCCCTCTCTGACGACTCGCATCTGACAATCGAGAACTTTGGAGGAAGCCAAGAAAACCTGCACATGCTGATG
Source organism: Catajapyx aquilonaris (assembly GCA_000934665.2). Taxonomy (NCBI): domain Eukaryota; kingdom Metazoa; phylum Arthropoda; class Diplura; order Dicellurata; family Japygidae; genus Catajapyx; species Catajapyx aquilonaris. Next base: position 79,290 of record JYFJ02000564.1, read on the forward strand.
TCACGAAATCCTGATAAGGAGCAACAGGTGGTAGTGCACAGTGGTCGCCGCCCTCCCTCAGGGTCTGCTGGGTCGGTGGGGACAAGCCGCAGTCGCAGTCCAAGCCTGGATGATGATCGCTACCACCAAGAGAAGAAAGATCTAGAGAAGGCTTTCATGGGAAGGGTAAGTGCACTCACTTATTTGTTCATAACGTCAGTAGAATTTGATCATGTTGCAGTAATTAAGATTGGAAATTCTGCCCGTGGAAGTCTATAACAGTTTAATGTTCATGACATGCAGGTTGTGTTGGATGAGGATGAACCTGACCTAGTGGGAGGCAGGGAGACCCCTGGTGGCAAGCAGATAGTGATAATTACAGACCAGGCCCTGGACAAGGCCAGCAGTGTGGGTGGCAGCAGTAGGGGGTCAGGCTCTGGTAGTAAAGCAACCAGCTTCGCTGAGTTGTCCAAAGTGAGAGAGCAGCTTGGTGGGGGAGGGATCAACATTGTGTACATGCAGCATGACCGGGAACAGGACAGTGCCTCTACGGCTGCTGCCCTAAACTCTTTAGCATCTGGGAGTAAAAGTGGGAGTCGACCTGGGAGCAGGAGCAAGGGAGGAGAGAAGAGGACTTCTTTCACTCTGCCAGCAGCTGCTACCACCACCTGGCAGCAGCAGCAGCAGCAGCAGCAGCAGAACAGTCATTCCACTCTGGGTCATCCTGGGAGGGACGCCAATGTTACCACAGGTACTCCTTGTTTTTTTGCATTGTTATAAGGTGTCTTCATCTTAATGGCGTGAAATGACTGGGACTGAAATTGACTTTGAGCAATACTTTTCTGGTTCTTGGAATTTATCATGTATTACATAAAATTAACATGGTGGGTTCTGAGTGATTGGCAATCTGGCCAAGTGCTGCTTGACCTCAGGGCAATTGATTACTCATTCTAAAACTTGTGATTGCCTTGGAGCTGGAAGAAAATCGTCCCGTTTTAATAGTAACATAAAAATGAAAATGAGTCGGTCAATTATATGCGTAATATGTTTGAGCTTACATGAGTAGCCTAATGAAATATCTTGAGCCGTCTATGGATTTCACTCCAAATCTGGTTGATATAAGAATTCTGGAGCCAACAGGAATATACGTATTTTGGACCCCATATGTTGCATTTTTAGATCCAGTCAGCGTCATCATAATTATCTGTTAATCAACTGTTGGTAATAATATTGTCAGAGATTTGTTAGCAAGCATAGTACTCCATCCAACTGGATTTAATGGGCCTTTCCAGTGTTAGTAATAAGATTACTGCTCATTTATCCTCACGTGTTCAGACATTTCTTTTGTTGTGTGTTGTCAAAGATTTTGTCCAATTACGAAAGCACTTTTGCTTTGATAGAAACCAAACTTAATAGGGGATAGGTGTGAACTGTCAGAAACCTCAGGATTTTTTACTGTCTGACTTTCATTTGAATTAATTATGCTTGTGTGTGGCATCCAGTCCAAAAAAATTACATTAGGTTGTGTCAGGGACACAAGCTGCAGCTTTTGCCTGCATGCCCCCTGATCCGATTTTAAAGATGTATCCACGTCAAAATGGCATATTTTTCTTGTGTGGTTGTGACACTTTCCTCCTGTGTGCTTGTCGAGGATCTAACATTGTGAATCAGAGGAATTCTCAATGTGCCAAATGTTATCATGGCCACCCTCACTTGTATTTAGTATGAAAAAGTGGCCATAATAACACTTGGCTGGTTTTAACTTTTCCTAGTCATTGCGTCATGGGTACTTGGGATTTTAAAACTTATTGCATGACTGCAAGACTGGTGGTTCTTGGTGTAGTGTACTTAATGAAGTGAATTTGTGTGCAGAGGAAGTTCCACAAACCCACCTGATGGCCTCCCAACTCCACAATATTCGGCTGAAGCTGGAGGAGAGGCGCAGACGAATTGAAGCAGACAAGAAGAAGATTGAAGTGGTAATGAGTAGGCAGAGGCAGAAGATGGGAAAAGCTGCCTTTCTTCAAGCAGTAGCTAAGGTAGATTGTGCAAACCTTGATCCTACCTTGTCAGCTCATTTAAAACTGAGCCGTAACTACTGGTTTGATGGATTTGGGAAAATCTGGGTTTGTAATTTTGGGGATATTATAATAATTATATACCCTGGTGGAGGTGGTACAGTACAGTAATGTTGAGAGAGGTGATGGAGCACATACATTTGGCACACTTATTACACTATTTTTAAATGTGTGGAAAATTGTAAATATCTACTTGGGGTATTTATGCTAGAATGTGTTTAAATTTACTCCTGATCAAGGAATTGATCAATTATAATTATTTTTGGGTCAACCATCTAGAAAAACATTCACACATTTTCCATAGTTTGCAGAAAAGTTTCTTGGGGTAAATGTGCTGATAAATATTTTTTCTGATGGAATGTTTCTCTGACATTAATGCAAGGTGACTGTAAGTGACCTATAAAAATATTCCATGAAAAACCTGACCTGTTGATGTGTGACACACACTGTTTTTCCACCCACATAACACTACAGGGAAAGAGCCCCTCATCAGGTTCTGAAAGCTCGGACACACCTGGAACAGGAGAACCTAACTCTATCATGGTAGATTCAGTGGAACCAGTTCCGGTTACTAAACCTCAGAGGCCTTACTCACTTCAGGTATCCAGCAAGTCAAGTGTTCGTGGCTGGCATGCCAATTCATTTGTGTTTGTTTCACCAATTTTATTAGGCTTTTTGTCTGGCTGGGATATAATATATTAACACAGTAACATGCTGAATTTTTTTTGTTCCTAAATATTGGGGTTTACTAATACACAGTAACCTCAATTTTATAGTTTCTGCATGGCAGCAGGACATAATTATGATTATGGCTTTTAAGCATGCTAGAGTAGCGCAGCACTTTTTGCCAGATGTGTTTATGTTCCCCAAGAATTTGGGCTACCAACGAGATGTTCATATTATTCAATGGTACTCTCTTTTTATCCCAGGAGATTAGTGAAGACTTGTCATGTGTGCAGCACAAATGGTTCGAGAGGGATGGCACAGTACCATTTGTGGAAGAGAGGAAAACCCCTGACATCGAGAGCATGGACTTTGACCAGTACCAGCAATCATTGGCTCAGTATGTTACTTGCTATGAACTTGGTGATAGATGGTGTGGGCTTTCTGTTATTGGATCATACACTCTATCTATAAGGAAATGGAAATGTTAAATTGATTCAACTCCGGCAATTTACCATGACTTCTCTTCTACAGAATGGACACTAGCTTGCATGAGCTGCAGTCTGATATTCAGAGGTTGACAATGCAACAGCAACAAATACAGCAGGTGATGAGTGGAGCAAATGTCAACCATTCAGTAGCATCTTCCATAGCATCCACTGCACCTTCCATGGCTAGTGAAACACAGCAGCAGCAACAGCAGCAGCAGCAACAACAACAGTTACAGCAGCAACAACAACAACAGTTACAGCAGCAACAGCATCAACAACAGTTACAGCAGCAGCAATCACAGTTTTTCTTGCATGATCAGAGCCCTAGAAGGAGTTGGGGTCAGCCTCAACCAATTGCCATCCAGCAGCAACAGCAACCCATGATGGAGATGGATTCTGGAGGAATGTACAGCCAGAACACACCTCCTAGAAGAGCAACCTGGGGACAGCCACAGCCTGTCAGGTATGACAGCTTTCTATTGCGTTTTTACTGCTGTGATGGATTTAGGTCGAATGGGCTATGCTCTACGACAGTTAGGCTGTGCCCAAGATAATTGAACAGGTGAGTGGAAGAAGGGTAACATTCCAAAAGTATAGCAATAGGGAATTACACTGACATAGCCATTTTGTAAACAAAATATATTTTGGGATTGAACACTTACTGACTAGACCTACAATTACCTCCATAGTAACTTTTTCAATAAACTTAATTTATCAGTTAACTTCTTTGTGTTGTTTTCCCAAAAACAGAGAAACTGGAATACAATCCTTATTTTGCTCACCCATTCAATTACTCCCCTTATTCCCTATGTTTCGGGTGTGGCAGGTTGAAGTTGAACCAGACAATTTTTGCACTTGGAAGGCAATGTCACTTGTGCATTGTAGTACACGGTATCCTGATAAGTCAAAACCTGTGTATGGCAAAGTGAAACCATTTCTCCAATCTAGCTTCTGGAAAAACCTGAGGAATTTCACTGTTATTAATAATCTGAAGCATCGAAATAATTTTTTTGTTCAATTGTTTTCCCCCTCAGACTGATTATGAATACCCACCAAGGCAGTGGCAGTCAGCCATCCTACTCTCCATACCCAGAACCACCCCAGAGCTACCACATGCAGCCTCCTCTCCAGCAGCCGCCAGACCACCATCAACAAATGGGATTCTCCTTACACCACCAATCTCAACAACTGATACACCAACAACCGATGCACCATCAATCGCAGCAGCAGCAGCAGCAGCAGATGCACCAGCCGCACCCATCCCTTCCTCACCACCCCACTGCATACCAGAACGGTGGAGGGAGTGAGTCCCCATACTACTATGGTGGCACCAATGCCAGTTACCCGTCATATAGCATGGGCTACCATCCCTACCAACCACCTCCCCCTCCAGCCCCAGCTTCAACAGCCCCTACCCCTCCCCCACCTCCCTTTCGCCTCCACACCTCCCACTCAGCTGCTTCCTCCTCCGCCACCACCCCATCCCCCCACACCACCACAGCTTCTTCCTCTCGGTTTGACAGCCCATCCAGGCAGTCTCCATCCAGGACATACAGCAGGGAATGCTCACCTCAGCCTAGAAGTGGTAGTACCCCTCACCACCATGTCCCTCTTCCAACCCCACCAGTGGATGACATGGAACCCCAAAGTGTTTCCTTTATTGAGACTCCTGAGGGTGTGGAACAAGGAAGTGGTGGAGGGAGTGGGGCTAATTTACCCAGGAGACTCCAAAGGATGAATATCTCATCTGGGAGCAGGACTTACAGGGTTGTTGGAGAAGCTGGGTCACCGCCCAGGCCAGGGATCACGCGTGTATTTTCTGGAACCACAGAGGGACAGGAGGTATTTTTTAAAGATTTTTATAAGATTGTGGAAGACTCTTTTTGGTTCATTAACAGTTTGTGTAATTTGTGTGAGATAATGTCATCCAGAAAAGAGGAAGCTATAACGGCTAACGTGAAAATCGTTCAGATGGTTTTTAACATTCTGAAAGATGCTTGCTACAGAATTGTTTAAAATTTTATGGTCTCAGGATGATTCCTGTGTTAGGGACCACAGGATTTTTAAAAGACCAATTTTCATACTATAAGAAGAAACATCCTGAAAATTGTGGCATCTTAACAGGAGGAAGGTGATGAGGATGTGAAGACAGAACAACTGAAGGATGGGGTGACACCAGAGCATGGATTTTACATTTCATTTGACGACAGTCCTAAGCGTCCTAAGCCACCTCTGCGCCAGAGAAAGTCTTCCCCAAAGAAGGTGCCACCTTCTCCACAGTCATCTGCCAGCAGTAGTGGGGGAGGTGGAGGTGGATATCAGGAAGACTATCCCGCTGTAAGGACACTAATCTCGCGCCTTGATGATTTCTGCAGTCCTCTCAACCTGATTTTTGGTAGGGGGAGCAACAGTGAGGGAGAGAAAGTAGAGCTGGCAATAAAATACACTTTTTTTGTGCCCAAGATAAGTCAGAGTGATTGCAATGTATCTTTTATCTTCCCCACATTGCTCCTTCTGACCACACTCGGGCTATGAGTACTGGCTTTTGGATTGTGTTTTTCCTGGTTTGAGAATGTCAGTGTGTTATTTGTTTGTTTGTTTATTTATTTTTTACTGGGAGTATGTGCATGCAGCCCTTTGACTATATTATACCTGCCTGGGACAAGATTGTGATTTTGTCGTCCTGTAATTTTTATAGGCATTATTAGGGGGATTGGTAATTTAATTTTATCATTGTGAAGTTATGTAGCTTCATTGCTTACTGCTATGATTTTGTTGCGTTTTCCTATCAAGGGTTGGTCTGCTCAGGCTATGTACAACAAGAGGTCAGTGGGTGAAGTGTCTGGGGAGCCACCACCTGATGGTCAGCAACATGTTGGGAGGGTCAGCAGTAGTGGCTTTGTGGTGGATCCCAATGTCCCCCTGGAAGAAATGGCTGCTGTTGTTCCAGATGAAGGTGTCAAGAAGCAGGCTCCTGGGGTTGGGCTGGTCATTGGGAGTGAGCTAATCAAACCTGATCCCGTGAGTGCAGAGGGGCTTTTTCCATTCCATTTTATTTTATTTTATTTTATTTGCTCTGTCATTCTAAGTTTATTGATTTGTTTTCTTTCATTTGGTTATGAAGCATGTTGAGCCTACTGAACTGACCAACCTGTAGTGGATGTTGTTTTTATTTTCCTATTGCACACCTTTTCCACCATGTTCAGAATGCCCTTGACGAGATGGAGCGCAAGAAGGAGCGCATAATGCTTCTGTCCCTCCGTCGCAAGCAGCAGCAAGAGGAGGAGAAGCAGCAGAAGGAGATGGAGTCTCAGCGGAGCAGGGAGTTGCACAAGGCCAAGGAAGAGGAGAAGCTTCGCAAAAAGGAGGAGGAAAGGGCCAGGAGAGAGTCCATCCTGGAAAATCACAGGAGGAAAAAGGCCATGGAAGAGGCAGAAAGGGAGGTGAGTGCTGGGAAAGATTACAATTCTGTCCAGAACATGACATAACCATGTCCGAAGTCCTAAGAGTAAAACATTCCTTATAGTGTACTGTTTATATCACGCAAAATTCTTATTTACTCAGTATCCTATTGCATCACACTTTCGACCCATTCCCAAGCAGGTATTCGATAAAAGTCCGTATAATTCTTATTTAAGTTTAACAAAAACTATTGCAAAAGAGTCAGAAAATAAAGTGTAGAAGAATGTAGTACTGTACAATAACTTTTTCATCCCCAGGGTAAAATATTGGACATGCCTGAACCAATAAGTGCCAAACCAGTGCCTAAACTTCGGTCGAAGGGGTCTGCTTCTCGTCCACGGCCAAAGACCATCCATGTAGACAACAATGCCAGTGACCAAGCCAGGGACCTTTCCCTCTCAGCTAGCAGGGGGAAGCTCATGGGCTCAAACAACAACCTGGCAGGTAAAAGATAGAGTGACGGGTTTTTAAAAATACACTGTAGGGATATGTGGAAATGATTTTACCAGGGGCACTAGCACTCATGAATTCCTTTCTGTGGCACTGATGGTGCTCATTCAGGAACCTTGAGTTGCTACAGAATGATTCCAGACTCTGGCTGGAATAGTGCCTCATGTATGTTAGTGAATAATTACGTACCCCTAGGACCAGTTGTACTATCAGTCCAACAAGAATTGTCGCAGCGGCAGCGCACGAACTACAATCTACGAGCACAGGTATACGAGAGACTGTAGTTCGTGCGCTGCCGCTTGCGACAATTCTTGTTGGACACCAGGTACCAGCGCAAGATTCAGTAAGAATCTGACATTCTTACTTTAAGGTGTATTCCAATATAAGGAGTCATAGTTTTCTCCAAAGCTGTGCAGCAGTTTTGGATGCACAGACACTATAATGGCAAATAAATTTTTTATGTGAGGCAGTGTAGCTTGTTCACGATGTTGGAGAAATATGTGAAGGTAAGTGGTTATTATAAGTTGCCTGGTGTAGTGTAAATTGTTGGAATGACTGTGCACTGATTTGATTTTTTGTGTTTGTTTTGCACTATAACCAGAATTTAGTTTGACTTGATTGAGTTTGTTGCGTTTTGTGCATGAGTTTTCGTTTTGTTTCTTGGTTATGCAGAATACAAATCACCTGGGTTCAGGCGGAGTGAAGGGCGGAGGGGTTCCAACCAAAGCCTGACGGGTGGAAGCCTCAGCCGCAGAGGATCTAATGCCAGTTTATACTCTGGTATGTCCCTTATTTTACAATATAGACAGTGGCACAAGTTTCAGTCTCATATGATGAGGTCAATTGTAATGCACTAAACCAGGGTATTCAACATTTTTGTTGTTACACAACCCATTTTTCTCAGCTAACTTTTCTACAACTGACAAAAACCCTGCCAATTTTAACAACCATTTCTAATTTCATTCATCGAAGTTTTATTAAGATCTGATAAATTGACGATGAAATGCAGAAATTCAGCTTGCCGTCCTCTCCTCTGCATCTCAAACAAGTATAGAAAATATGTGCCCTAAATTTCATGCCTCGCTTTTGATCGTGCACGCACCTAAAATGCAATATTAGATTTTTAATTACTTTCTGTTTGAATAAATTTGCTTTGCAAGCTATAAGTAAACTGAAAGATGTGTTGTTCAGTGCTTCAATGTGATTAATTTTTGTGCTTGGCGCCTGTTGCATGCAGATGTGTCAGTTACACCAGACTCTGGCAAAGGAACCTGGAGCAAAGGGTCCAGGGGACGCAGCCGGTCAAGCATGTCTCTCAATGAAGGTAAGGTGTTCCTATGTGCAAAGTGTATAGCTTTTTATATGTTCTAATTTTGTTGGCAGATTGTAGGTATTCATGCTCTCTTATGCTTTACGTGTGACAGCCATTAATTTGTACTTACTTGAAGTACACCATGGCTATACACACTGGATTTTCAGGCACTAGAATGTTTAGGGATTTTCCCTCTAAGCTTTTTGAATGATTGCAAGTTCAGTGCACATGCTTGGTAATATTGTACATACAGTTGAATTTTTTCCTGCTTCCTGTACATTTTGTGTCTAAACATCACAGGTGAACTTGTTATTAAAATGTGGCAATAGCAATGACTGTCTGATCACATCAGCACACTTTGGTGATTCTCTCCTCTTGTAGATTCCCCAGCTCGTTACGCCCGAACCTTACACGGAGGTCACTCGGGCAGACGAGACTCGTCTCTGTCCACTGCGAGAGGTATCAGTTGAGCTCTTCCTCCCATCTTTTAATATACCTAATACATAATTACATTAACCATAATGTGAAAAGGAGTACTACTGTGGCCTGTGCCACCTCCACGTGATAATATTTCTGGAGATGATTTTGTGACCTGTAATAAGGGACCTCAAGTCACTTGCCACTAGGGCATTAATTGCCTGATCCATATGGCAGTGTGAGATGAATGAACTGTTGCATGCCAGTTTGTGTGTGTGTGTGTGCATGGATTCAGTGTGACCAAATTAGTAGCATTTGTAGTTAATTTTAGCTCCCTTCAATGTGTATTGGCACACTTATGTCTTGAAGCACCTCTTTATGGCTTTCTCGCTCGTAGGATAGCATTAAGCTATGTATGCGTGAATGTTATGCAGTGGCATGTCAAGCATTTGTTTTCCAATGCATAGCAGCATCTACTGGGGTGAGGAAAGGCAGTTACTATGACTCCTGGGAGAGTCTGTCAGGAGGTTATGGCGGATGGAAAGGGTCCAACACTTCTCTACTGGATGGTGAGTAGTAGCACTGGCTGTCCCCCCTTCTTTTGTGGGACTTGCACAATTTTTCACTTCACTTATTCAGTCAATTACTCTTGAGGCCCTTTTGGTAGTGGTGATGGCTTATTGGTCGATATAATTTCACGTTTGTTTTTTTGGCCAATTTTGGTTGGCCATAGTGGCAGGTGAGGAGGGTTTTTTTTTTTTGCGCTTTGCTTGTGTTTTATGCTATTTGAAATCTTTTTTGCAACTTTATTCTTCTGCTACCTGTACCATGAGAATTTTCAGTTTCATTACTTTCTAACATGAACTTGTTTCGTAATGTGATTAATATGCCAATAGGAAACATGCAAACAAGCTGAACTTTTCAGTTTGATGCAAAGTGCCTAGCAGGTTATTATTTTTGCAATTAAATGGGAACTCACCATCAAAACTTCATTCGACTGACCTTAAAATTGCATGTTATATGTACTTTTGGAGATTTATTTTCAATAACCTTTTCATTATGAAGATGGCTACTATAGCTATATTTCAGCGAGTTAATTCCAGTTTTTTTTCCCCCTTCAAATTTCTTGTTATGAGGGAAAATAGTAACTTGTTTTATATGACAAGCCTCTTCATTGCAGTAATGCCTGTCAAACTAATTCTGAATGCCTTATAGAAGTGATGAATTACCTTGGAAATACATTTTGTGTATGAAAAATATTAAATAGAGTATTTGTAAATGAGAGTACTGTATTAGTTCTCTTAAATTTGTAAAGTAATTTATGATATTTTTGATGCCTTTGACATCCCATTGTAGTTGGTTTCTGTTTGCATTGCAGTTGTATTGTAATATTGCATGTGTGTGTTGAAAATAACCTGATTTTTGTGTGTTATGTTTAGATTATTATTGCTTATATCATGTGAAGTCATGCTTGTGCCTGTAGCTTGCATGCTTCTGATTCTCCTGCTAGATTCTTGGGAGAACAGAGGCAGTCGCATCCGCAGTCCCAGCGTGGGCAGTCACCTAGGCCGAAAGAGCTATGGAAGTTCCTACGGTAAGGCTACCATCAAGTGCAGGAGTGTCTTGTGCAGTGGTGGAAGTACTTTCACTTGGGGGAGGAAGGAAATATACCTACTTTTTTACAGTGCCCATTGGCAGGGCATGTAAGGTGCCTATGCAACCCTACAAGTCCTGCCTCAGGCTAATCACATCTGCCTGTTAACAGTGCATTTGCATGACAGTTTGCTGCTGTTTTCTACTAAATCATTAGCTCAAGGGTTTGCTCTTGCAGTTGGCAGAAACATGCCTGTCATGCAAAAGCCAACTGGAAGACCATACTCTGAATTAACTGCACTAATCACAACCCACACAATGACATGAGTTTCATTGCGAGTTGGTCTCCAAACTAGTTCAGCTGTGTCATGTAATTCAGTACCCTTGTGTGATGGGGGCAGGGGGAGTGAATGTTTCAAAGGCTGTATTGTTGCAGAGTCCTGCAGGTCGAATCCCGGCAGCGTCCGGAACAAAGCTCACAATCACCCCGCTAGCTTTAAAGGGAGGAAATCCAATTCCCTCCTCAATCTGCGCGGTAAGGGTCTCTACACACTCATGAGTCTTTTTCTTCTTTGTGGCCAAGCTCCCCACCTCGACAGTGCTCCTCCTGTCAAGCTTTTTTGCTACTTGGGTTCTTGTGTCAATCCAGTTTGCTGTACATAATATTACCAGAGGTGGTGGTGCTGGTGGTTTTTATGGGCTTCTGGTGGAGGCATTGAAGAGTCTTAGATCTTCATTCTCCTACCATTGCTTACTAGGACAAGCACCTTGTGGGAATATAGATGAGCGATTTTTTTACTTCAAATATAGGCTCGCTTTCCCCCTAAGAGACACCATAGTTGGAAATGACTTTATTCAGTAGTTCCACTCCACAGAAGGTACTCACTGGTCAGTGTCACTTCCTGGAAATTTACATTGTTGAAGTTTGAGTTGTAGCAAAATGTCAAACACTGATCAGCCCACACAGTATAGAGTAGTCAGTGCATGGTTTTTGCATGGATGGTGTAATGGAGAGAGACGTATTCTTGGTGGTAAGAGGTGGGATTGGTATAGTGGCAGTGACATGCAGGGATAACATGCTTTAGGTGGGAATTTTCCAGAATGGCGGCAAGATCACTGGTTGCAACAGTGCATGATGTGTTGTGTTTGTCACTCCGTTAACTTGATTGCAACCAGTTCTTGCCCAGCCATCTGAGAGGACTAGTACATCTTGCAATCCCAGAACCCAACTAGTGCTTCTCGCAGCCTGTGCTTTTATCATATGAAAAACACAATTCCCTCCCTGACATCCTTTTCCCCCCAATCAATACCAGCTACATTAGTGATAACAAATGTGAATGTGTCCCAGGCCGTGCTTTATGGAGGTGACTAATGATTCTGTCTTGCGCATTTCTTTTCCTTCCCATCCTGCATTTTATTTATTCTACTCCTACTGCAACATCTAACCAACTGGGCTGGCAGGGGCTGGCAGTGATCATGATAGCTTGGGCTACCCGCGCTTCGCTGATACGGATTCTGGGCTGGGAAGGGCCACTCCTCCCAGAAGGGCACCCTCTCCTTCCGTGGGACCCAGGCACCTCCCTTCTCCCTCAGGTAAGGAGTTCTCAAATGAACAAGAAAGACAGTGACCAGAGTCATATTTCCAGCTACAGCTATATACGTGGTATTGGTGGTGGTGATGGTATGCATTGGATGTGCGAATATGCTGTATGTGTTGGGGCTACTGAAACCTTCCCTTTGGAGTTTGTGTGGTCCTGCTTGCCATTATGGGAATCCTTGACTGTCTGTTCCTTTAAAACATAATCAATCTTTCAATTTAAAAAAATAGGAGAACATACATCTTATATAAAACATATCGTAATGGAGGCCTTTTAGCATTGCGCTTTTCTCTGACCTGGTCATGATGGACGTACTTGTACCTGTCCCAAAGTTCCCTGGCCCCCTTAGCTAAAGCAGTATGTAGATATGAGAGTGGGTATAGAAAAAGGAGGAAATACTGAGTTTGTGAAATTCTCCCCCTCTGACACATGCAAGGAATGCTGGTGTAAAGTCCAACATGTTTGTTGCGAAGACACTTTCAGTTAATATCCTGAGGACGTGCTGCTTAATTACACAACACTGGAAAGTACAGTAGTGCATGAGGGTTGAGCTGTGGCATTGTATTGATCGTGATGAGCATACCAAGCATTGACCTGACATTTTCCTCTTGTTAATCTGACCTATTAGGTCCAGGCTCTCTCCCTCTTGGCCTTATCTCAAGGCGACGGGGATTTGATGATGGGGCAAGCGATATCAGTTCAGCTGCCAGCTCAACCATGGATTACTCAGGTAACAAGACATGTTGTAACAATTGAACCAAAGTTGTGATTTTCAGGTGTACAGCGCATTGTCAATTCCTCTTTTCCAGGCCCTCGGCTATACAAGCAGCCAACAGCCAAGTCAAACCGCAGCATAATCTTAAATGCTGTGGAGTATTGTGTGTTTCCTGGGGTGGTGAACAGGGAAGCCAAACAGCGGGTCCTGGAGGAGATTGCGCGCTCAGAGAGCAAGCATTTTCTGGTCTTGTTCCGGGATGCTGGATGCCAGTTCCGAGCACTCTATGCTTACTTTCCTGACAGAGATGAGATCACCAAGTTATATGGGACAGGGCCCAAGCAGGTGGTCGACAACATGTTTGACAGATTCTTTAAGTAAGTAATGGCTGATCTGCAGAATTGTAACTAATCACTTATTTTCCAAGGTATTGCTTGATTAAATAAGTGAACAGTTTGTTTGATCATGTAGTTATTGGTGCAATTTCTCTTTGATTTCAGATATAATTCAGGTAGCAAGTGTTTTGCCCAAGTGCACACGAAGCACCTGACTGTGACCATCGACGCCTTTACAATACACAACAGCATATGGCAAGGAAAGCGAGTGGTGCTACCAAACAAGAAGGACATGGCGCTTGTCATATGAGCATTTTGACAATGCAGCACAAAAATATCAATAGATCTGCAGCTTCCAGCAAGACTTTTGGAACTGCTGCTTACCATCCTGGCGCAGAGTTTTTACTCCAACAGTGCGTGGGGAAGTTGAAAAGCTGCGCAGGAGATGTGTGGGTGTTTGTGTGTGAGTATGGTGAACAAGTGTCATTAGTGGGGGATTTTTAATTGAGAGAGTGTGTGTGTATGCTGAATGAGTGAGTGTTCTGTGTTGGGTTGCGGGAGCCAATGGAGAAATTGTGACAAAGGAAGGGTGGGGATTCCCCTCTTTTTGCTCCATTTTTTTACTATCATGTTGCTTAATTTGCACCGCAAGTCACCATACCAAGTATTAACAATCAATATGTCACTTTCTTCTCCGTTTTTTGACGGGGCATATTTAATGTATTTTTGCGGGATGTTTTGCGGTGTGAACAAATCCCAACTGGAGGGCCATACGTGAAGTCTTAACCTCTCGCTAACCACTCCTAATAAAAATGTCAAGGCCTCTTGGCCACACTTCAAAAGATAGCAGGAGGGATGGTAACACTAGAGACGCTAGTCATGAACATTTGCTCGTCTAACGGGACTTTCAGGAATTAAAATGTTGACCTCCTTCTCCTCTTAGTCTAGCTTTTTATTTCATTTGTTAGCATCAATAGAATCTCTAATGGAAGTATGCGCATTATTTGAGCATGAACCTAGCTTGCATTTACTCTGCCAATAATAATCACTGATTGGGAATAAGTGATGAATGTATGATTTTTAAGCTCTCAATTTCTTTTGGCCGTGCCAACACCGTATCCCTCATTGGTGTGGGTGCACCTCGACACTTTAATGTGGAAGAGGTTTATTTTCATCCCTCAAATCTCTCGCTTCCAAGGCATTGCACAACCAGTGGTGAAAGGCTGTGCCTTTGAAATAGTCTCGGAAGCAGCAACAAAGTTAACAAACAACTAATTTTTAATTTGCCACTTCTCTGCCCCCTATCCCATACACATGAGCTGGTGTACAGTACAGGAATGAATTTAGTTGTACATAGGTATTACAAAACACTGAGACACGTTAGAATTTTGGCTTCAGATGATAACACAAGTTTCAGATAGATACAATAACAGTGATAACACAGGTGAGAGTAAGTCACACATGCTGATCGTGGCAACATTGACAATGACTATAATAGAAGTAATAAATGTTGGTTTTTTTTCTATTAAAACTGATGTGAAGTTTCTGAATGCCACCCCCACCCTTACCCTTACCACACCCCATCCCCACCTTGCAAGTTCATTTTGTGCGTGGGGGCTTGTTGTGGACAAATGTAGAGAGAGAATTTTCACTACTCACATGCGTTGATGTGTGTGCGTGTACAATGGGGATGTTTGGTGTCCTGTTCAGTGAGAATATGTTATGGAAGAGATGGAATCCCATAAACGTGCTTTGACATTTCTTCGTGTGGCTTTCCCTCACATTAAAAGAAAAAAAAACTAGAACAAAACGCTGATTATTATTGAAGGCATTCAAATTTAAAGTTGTAACTTTTTGTTCTTTTATCAAATGCAGTATGTGATCACTGTTACGCTGTACTTGTGCGAAAGTGGCGAACAGACATTGGACGAAGGATAAGAAATATTATCTTTCCTGCTCTACACTATCACCTGTTTATGTTGAAGCAACAAGAGAATAATGTCCTTTTTTTTTTTGCTGGTGAGTCAAGTGTATATACGGTGCATAACATGTTTTTTAAAATATTTATTGTGTATACTGGATAAGGTTGAATTTTGAGCCTCCCACTGGGTTGTACTGCTATTAAATGTTCAAGATATTGCAAATGCAATAGTGCTAGATTAAAAAGGAGAAAAAAAAAATTCTTAACAATGATCATGCTTTTTTTTTCCAATGTTGGTTTTGGGATTGTGGGGAAAAGTCAACTTAAGAAAATTGAATGAGACAGAGGTAAGTGTGACTTGATTTATTCACTTCACAGCTTTGCACCGGGGGGGGAGGGGAACACCTTAACCTCCAATAGGAACAGTTTTTCACGTGTCCAATCCTTTCCAGCCTGCACCTGACGATGCAGTTACAGCAGGCGCCAAACAGGTTGCCGCTGTTGCACTTACATACTACAGTACCTACTTGGTACACAACTTGGTAATGCATAGGAAAAATTATTACAAACCGGCCAGAGGAATGAGAATGCAGAAAAGTTGCTCTTGAGTTGCACACCATTCTCGTGGAGGGAAACAAAACATTGAACTTGCATCAAATGCATTCTTCTTCCAAAACGCTTGTCTTTCTGGTGTCAACAGATGAACGACCCCAAAAGTGTGACCTTATCCTTTGCAATGGTGTGGGGATATGCAGATGAAAAAGGGAGAAGGAGTGATTGGCACATTGACACACCATTATTCTTTGAAGGGACCTCTTCCAAACAGTGTATTTGTGAGCACTTCAGCTGTATTCTAGTACTACAATCAGATCATGCAAACCTGCTGGTGTTTACAAAGTCAGCCAGAATGCTAGCCTGTGTTTAATCCTAGTGTCAGACTTGCTGTCTTCGGAGTTCTAGGACATCGTGAAAGTTTGACCTGGTGAGCAGATAAATAATGCCTGACACAAGAAATTACTGTTGCTGGTGGTATTGCTGGGAAAATCCTTGCATCAACTGAGTTGCCTGTGAACGTGTATCAACACACGATTGGCTTTATAAAATTTGCAAAACTTGCGTGAGGTTGGAACTGATTCGACTAGTGGAACTAAATTTCTGCTGCAGTTCTCATAATGTCTGGGTCTAAATTCAGTGGACACCATCAGTTTCACATACCCTAAGTATCTCTTGACTGCAACACAGCTGGTGCAATATGCACAAAACACAAAATGAAAGATATCCCCTTATTTTGGTCGTGACATTGCATTAGAAGACGAGGCAGCAGACACCACCATCTGGTTTGTCCCGCTTGGAGGGTCTGGACTGCGTCACCACCTGCACTCGTAATCCACAGCATGACATTGTGTACAGGTGGGGCTGAGGGTGCGGTGGAGAGAGGGGTGGTGGCAACTGGGTAGGTAGGGAAATTGGGGGTCATTTGATGGGCCTGTAGTGCAGAACCAGATCAGAGGCAGATTTCCACACAAAGTGACGTATGGTGCGCAGGTCAACATTGGGGTCCAGCACCTGGTCATTGCAGAGCAGCTCCACGCGCTCCTCTGCAATAGAGCTTGTCTCCTGCTTGTCTGAGTCTGACTTCTCTGTGCCAGTCGGGGAGTTGGGGGCACCCCCGCCTCCACCTGTGGCAGTCGTCCCTCCACCAGTGCTTCCACCAGCAGTGGTGCTCCCAGCGTCTGATCCACTTCCAAGAACCTTCTCATAGACATGTTCTATCACCTTGCGTATCTGGATGAAGTCATTTGCTATCAGTCTGTCCCTGAAAATGCACATAGGGTCAATCAAATAGTGAAGAATTTTAAATGGCTGACAAGTGACATTTGGAATTCATAATTGTCTAACAGCTGAATTAATGAAACCTCTGTATCATGTCCCACAACCTGAATGCTGGAATTGGACCATGAACACTCACTTCTTTAGGCTCTTGATTCCTGAGGTGGCATGTGGCTGCAGGTAGAAGGGAATCTTGATGAACTTGGGCAGGTTCTCATCCACCACAATGTCCACCACCCATGGAGGCACAGTTTCGTGTAGAAGGGTGCCCTCCGTCTCCCCTCCTGCATCCCTAACCAAGAGACGGTAGAGGGTGCGACCCCCAACCTCACTGATTATGAGTGGTGTGTGACCCGGGACAGAGAAGTATCCATTGCCACCTTTGGCTGGAAGGGAGGTGTGGTCTCCGTGACTCTTGGTCTCCTCGTCCCCCTGGAATGGGCGCCACCAATGCTCCAGAAGAGCTTGAAGCAAGAGGCTGCCATAATTCACTGGAATGAAGTAAACAGCGTTGGTAATGAAATATAACTCGAATATAATTTTAATCCTAATGTTAATGCAACAGAGGACACAAAGCTTGAGATTTTCAGAAAATATTTTAAATATTAGCATGTAGCATAATGTTGATATTTTGTAGTTAAATGTGTAAAGGGAAAAGCAAGACCACTGATTCCTTGTTAAAAACACCCCATCAAAGGTACCTTTCTGGTCAACTGAGTCATTTGGTGCAAGTCCAACTTCCTTGGCTGAAACCCATGCTGAGAAGCAGTCATTTTCATCCTGAGCCAGGTGTATCGTAAGGAGCTGAAATGTATGCATTGAAAAATCATGTCACAAAATGTGTAAATGCTTTTCATAACATTACAAAAAATTATGTTCCTACCCCTGTCTTTAGGTCAACGCTGAACCAGTTTGGTACATAAACCATCTTGAACCTGCGCTTTATTTCTTCTTCAAAGTCAACCTGTCCCAGGCTCTCGAGGCGAGATGCTTTGAGGACGTCATAAAGAGCCACATTGCTATCTGTGTCCTTAGTAAGGATGTGGCGCTTGTCATTCAGCACATGGTAGTGGTGGATGGCAGGGCCACCACGAACTACATGCTCAGGCTTCAGGCAGCTGGGCTTCAGAAGGTCGTCATCTTCATTTCCATACTCGTTCCAGGCTGAATCACGTGTTGGGATTGGCTACAAGTAATTTTAGTAATTGGGGGTTAGGCCTACTGGATAAGTGTACTGTATAGGAAGTTGTAACTCACTGCCCATGAGCACTTACACACTTTCAGCCACTCACACCACCGGTCTATGCTAAGACACTAATTCAAGGTGTGTTCCCACACTCATAGGAACAAAAGGTTTGAAGTTCTAGAATTGGCTTCTCACGCTTTTGCTACGACCAATTCTGGCCAGCTTGGGAACACACTTTCATGGAGAGCGCCACAATTTTTCCTTAGAGCAAGGCAAGCCCTCTTGGCAGTTTCTAACAAATGCACATAAAATAATCAAAAGTGTGTAAACACCTTTACATTGTAATGAATTTTATACAGGCCACGTTTCGAACCCTTCTTTACCACCTTACAAGCTTGCCAATGAAATATGCATCTAAAGAGAAAAATAATTCCAATCATGCAAGCACTCCCCCTTTTGTACTTACTAACCCAGTTGTGTATGGAGGAATTGGAGGTAGCAACCCAAAGGGAGCTCTGGTCAGGAGTCATAACCATCTTCAGGATGGGTGCTGCCTCTTCGCACAGCATTATCTTGTGGTCTATGTTGCGTAGATCTGTCATGTACACCTTACGTTCCCTCCCACCCGATATCACATAGGTGAAGGCCTCGTTGGTCTGCAGAGAAACCATTGCAATGTCAATTATAAAACTTTTCACTATCCTGTACAACTTCATGCATTGAATTGATATGCATTACCAGCAAGGCCCAGACACCTTCTTTGTGTACCCGTATTGTGGCAATGCATCGCTGTTGACCCACCGACCAAAGTTTGATGCTGCCATCAGAACTGCCAGACAAGCACTGTGTTCCATCTCGGTTCAAAACCAG
The DNA here is from genome assembly GCA_000934665.2 of Catajapyx aquilonaris. Taxonomy (NCBI): domain Eukaryota; kingdom Metazoa; phylum Arthropoda; class Diplura; order Dicellurata; family Japygidae; genus Catajapyx; species Catajapyx aquilonaris. Next base: position 98,190 of record JYFJ02000564.1, read on the forward strand.
AGCTTTCACATTGTCAGTATGGCCTAAGAATAGAAAGTCACATTAGCACTTGCAACACTTGTGGTTAACGGCCCTGCTATGATGGACAATGTAATGACGCCTGATAGGCCAACCCATCTTCCATTACCATGCCGTAACCAAGCCCAAATTCCTTCATCAGTAAGTGTCCATTGCATCCAGAAAGATCACACCGTAGTTCCTGTTGCATAATACAAAGTACGAGTATACAGAGTTGTATTACCTTTGAGCTTGTTGATCTTTGCGCAAGTGCGGGGATCCCACACCCTGAGGATCTTTTCTGTCGACCCACTGATTATTACTGTCCCTGGAGGGTTCATTGCCAGGCTGTATATGGAGTCCTTGTTGCCATTTAGAGAAGAGGCTGCAATGAGAGGATTGTACAATAAGATGCTGTTCATTGGGCAAGGTCACTTACACCTACTTGTAACTGTGTTGTTGCTGGTGGTGAGAGCAGTGAGGGTATTGACATCCCATAAGAAGATGGCCCTGTCCAGGCCAGCTGAGGCCACCTGCTCTTTGTCTCGGGCATAGGCAAGGGCCTTCACATAGTCCTTGTGGGTACGCAGGGTGGACATGCAGAAGCCCTTGTGGGCATTCCACACTTTCACAGTTGTGTCTGAACTTGCAGATATCACTGTAGGCAGGAGAGAACAGTGCATTATCGTGAAGTATGTCCCGACTCTTGTTCCTTGGAGATGTTTGTTACTCTGTGTACTTCTTAGTTTACATGAACGTCATAAGAGGTAGCCAAAAATGATGCAGTCATTCTACAACATTACACACAAGTTTTCACTCACAGTTCTTTCCTCCACAGCAAACGACAATGTCGTTGACCCAATCTGTGTGATGTTCCATGGACTGGATGTATGGTTCCCGTAAGTTCTTGAGGTTCCATATCCGCACAACGCTGTCCCGACCTGCAGTGTACAGCCTCTGAAGATTGGGGTCGTACTGGAGGGAGTTGATCCCTGCACGGTGACATTTCTCTACCTCGTCCCTTATCACAAATGACACCTGCAATGATTTCAGCAACATTTCAATATGCATCATCACATCTTGGGAAAAGTACACGACCGGAATGATTCAGGTGACAGGAGAGGTAATGACAACACAATTACCCTGTTAAATTTTCATGCAAAGTCGGTCTACATCTTCACTTTTCCACCTCCTAACAGTATAAAATTGCTAATTTATTAGATGCAACGGCAAGCAGGTTGCGAATAGGTGTTGCCACTGCCTCACCCCACCGTTTTCCCCGGTCTGTCAGAGAGAGAGAGAGAGAGAGAGACGAGCCTCACTTGTATCTTTTTCCGCACGCCCTGAGAGCCAGACTTGTGGCAGGCCATTACGCCTTGGAGTCCTCCCTCCAAGAGACACTCATAACTACTATTGCGAGACTAATCACTTGTCCACCACTCAACTCCACAGAGTCTTCCTGCCACTGCAGCTGCAGCAGCAGCACAGGGGATGGCTGCTGCCACACTTCTTCTGCTCCAGGACAGGGCTACTACCGGCGAGTGGCATCTTTGCCCAGGCTGCTTCCTTCCTTCCTTCGAACACAATCACTGGTGGCTGTCACACTGTGACACTGTTCGGCGGGCAGACGACTGAGGGATGGACAGCTGCCGGGTGGGTGCCAGGGAGGGGCAGGACCCCCGGGACATCACCACTCCGATGGGTCCATACCTCCCTCACTTTGGGTGTGGGCACGGTCGGTCGGTCGCCTCGTCACTCCTTCACTCGCCGGAGGATCCTTCCTTCTCTTTCCACCCTTTTTTTTTTATTATCCTGCTCCAGTCCAGCTATTTTTTTCCTGCTCTGAGACCGCGCATGCAGGATGCAAACACCGCTCCTACGCCTCGTCCCTGTTGGACCTCTCTTGATGGAACAAATTAAAGAACCAGCTCAATTACCCTCCTCAATTGGACGCAATAAATAAAACTTACTTATGCCGGATTAGCAAATGGAACCATCTGGCAACTCTGGCTTCGTCTCTGGATTGGGTCGATTGCTATTTCAAGCACAGCTGCGCTTTGGGTAGCTGTTGCGATAAGAGAGCTTGGTGTTTTAATTTTTATAGTCGTATAAAGTGCCATAATGTACGCCTGACCGGACACACCGGAACCATGCTGCATCATCTGACATTATTTCTTATTTATTGAATGATCTTATAACCACCGGGAGTCTGATTTGCGTCGGGTGTGTAGCAGCTACTTTTCTGCTCGAAGCTATTAGCAAATTGGACTAATACCCAAGATGGCGGCTTGATCACACGTGCTGCAGGTTGCTTTTCTCCGCTTTTCTCACTTATTTAACGTGTTTGGGATCTGGGAGAGGGCATTTCACAGCTGGAACCATGAGGGTGAAGGTCCTGAGTCGCAACCCGAACGATTACATGAGGGAAACCAAGCAGGACATCCACAAAGGTAGGGAGGGGAACAAGATTCGACTTGTGCCTTGAAAGGCTTCTGTAATGTTGTGTGATGCACAATATTTCAGTCCCCCGCAACTATGATGCGAGCCAGCACCCTTTCGAGATGAACCGCGAGTACGTGCGTGCCCTCAATGCGGTCAAGCTTGAGCGTGTCTTTGCCAAGCCATTTGTTGGAAACCTAGCTGGGCACAAGGATGGTGTCTCCTGTCTTGGAAAACACCCAGAGAAACTCTCTTGGCTCTACAGTGGATCATACGATGGAGAAGTGAGTATCGCCACTACTGCCACTGCAAGAGTTAATTGATAGTAATACATAAGTTGGCAACACCTGCATAGACTAGGAGGAATACTGCTCACTGGCGTAGCATGGAGTCTGAGGATAGTGACAAATAAAATTTCAGATGAACTTGTATAACTCGTGGCAGATATTCTGTTTTAATGGTTGGAGTTTTTCTATGAAATTTAACTACTATTGATAATCGCACAGGTTCGGCAATGGGATCTTCCAAACCAGAGGTGCATCCGGAGTTTCCAGGCACACCAAGGATATGTTCGAGGCATTGTCTTTGAACCTGATGGTAGCCATGTATGGACTGCAGGTGATGACCAGAACATCAGAATGTGGAGGGCCCAACCTCCTGATTGGGGAGAGACAGATGAACCTGTCAGCATCTGGATTGGAAAGGTTGTGATTAACACTGTTATTTTCTGATTGCGTATGATACTTCTGCATGAGTGGACCTTGTTTTCTAATCTTGAACAGACCAGCAAAAAATTTCAAATGAGGGAATATTTGAGTTATACAAGATGCTATTGCTTGGAAAAAATAAATTCAATATTCGATGCAAGTCGCACATGTTACTGGAATACGAAAAACGTCTGAAAATCATTAGTTGCTTGCACTCTTTGTCCCTTATTACCATGACCTCTAACTATTCCTCTTTGGTGAGCGAGCTGGTAGCGTTTCACTGACACTGAGGATAATTTAAGTGCATGATGTGCTCTGTTTCTTTGATGATGGAACTTATTTGTTGTCAGTGTTAAACTGTTCATGCAGAGTTAGAATGAAAATTATAAATTGCATTTAATTCTCCCATAGAGTATGATTAGCAGCATAAGCCACCACTACACTGATTCCGTCTTTGCCACAAGTGGAGAACAGTGTCAGATATGGGAGACCAGCCGGAGTGAGCCTCTGAAGTCCTTCCAGTGGGGAGTGGACAGTCTGTCATGTGTCAGGTTCAACCCTATTGAGACACATCTTCTGGCTGCTTGTGCGTCTGATCGCAGTGTAATTCTGTATGACACCCGTGGGAAAGTTCCACTCAGGAAGTTGGTCCTGAAGCTGAGAAGCAATTCATTGGCATGGAATCCCATGGAGGCCTTTGTCTTTACTTTGGCCAATGAAGACTACAAGTGAGCCCATTACTGCTTTAACCCTTTTGCATGGGACAACTTTGTGGCACTTTTGTAGTTAGTCAGTAAGAATGATTTGTTTCTATTGTAAAACTTGGAAAGGGCTCCATATATAATCTGCATTATTGTAAATCAAGCTCTTCTAATCAATACAAAGACCACTGGCACATGTACATTTTTTTTCTTTATAAAGATGGAAGTTGCTGTTGGCCATTACCAGCAGCACATTTTCTGGGACCATGCCCTTAATTGTGTTTTTAACATTCCAGCTTATATTCATTTGACATGCGCAAGCTGGATATGGCCCTGAATGTGCACAAGGACCACATGTCTGCTGTCATAGATGTTGATTATGCCCCAACTGGAAAAGAATTTGTGAGTGGGAGCTACGACAGGACTGTACGCATCTTCCAGTTGGACAGTGTAAGTTTCTGTCATTGTATTGATGCTTCTTGACATTGAAAAAATTGGCAATCCTTCAGGGCCACTCTCGTGAAGTATATCACACAAAGCGGATGCAACGGGTTGCTACTGTTCTCTGGTCCTTAGACAACAAGTATGTGATGTGTGGATCCGATGAGATGAATGTACGTGTGTGGAAAGCCAGGGCGTGGGAGAAGCTTGGAGTGGTAAGTACTTGATGGCTAATGATCATCCAAACTGGAAAGGTGAAGTCCATTGAACAATGGGGATGGGTCATTAATGCAATCTCAGGGCTTTCCAACAGTGGTGCCACTTCCCATTGCATTTCCTGTAAAATTGTGCAGCACAACTCATTCGATCAGTACAAACCAACTTCATTCTACAGTTGAAGAATAGAGAGAAGGTGGCATTCAACTACTCTGAGAAGCTAAAGGAGAAGTTTGGTAACCATCCACAAGTGAGAAGAATTGTCCGACATCGACATGTACCAAGGAATATTTTCAAGGCCAGGAAGGAGATGGTCGTCATGAAGGAGTCGCGAAGCAGAAAGTATGTTACAGCAACTATATTTGCTTTATCCTGTAACTGGGATTATTTTCTTTTACTTCAGGGAAGCCAATCGTCGTGCACATTCCAAGCCCGGAAAGGTTCCACATGTGCCAGAGAGGAAGAAACACATTCTGCAGGAGGAGACGTGAAAGCTGCTATAATAGTGGTGAAGTTGTTAATAAAGAAAAAGAAATCCATAATTTTAATATTATTGTGGCGAGGGATAAGGGTTGAAGCTGTTGAAGGATTGCAACCAGGGCAATTTTGTACTGTCTTTGTAATTGAACATCAAATTACTTGTAAACAATATGCCAGCATGTACCGTACATGACTGATTAGGTAAACATTGCGAATGCTGCTCAGACTAATCCTACTGGCAGGTTTTGGTATCACTTGGCACATTTACATTAGGGGGTCTATCTCAACTCTGCCATCCACAAGCACATGTTTTGAGCAACCTCTCAGGTGCTGCATCAGTCAAACCCATTTGCACTAGGGTTAGGTCATACCAGGTGCACTCCTGGTATGCATTTGGTAGAGAGAGATTCTATTCGAGAGCATTTCACTTTTATAGCTTTTATAAAAAAGCACCAATCAGTGCTCGTTTCTCACACGCATAAAATGATTGGTGGAGCCCCCTGACACTCATCCCACAGCTCTCTACAAATCCCCGTTCAGAGGGTTGACGTAGTGTGAGGTTTCATGCCTTCAGTGAACCTACTGGGCCCCTTTACAATATATTACGTAGAAGAGAACGGTTCTCTTCTACAATACCCCAGTTTTGAGCTACATATCTGTACGGAGGTGCTGTAGAGTGAAGATGCCTTGCAGAATGTGTCAGGGACTTCATTCCCCAGGTAGCAGACTACGACTTGGTCACTGAATTATTGGTACCATGTATTCAGCTTTAGAATATTTATTTATTTATTTATTTATTTTATTTTATTTTATTTTATTTACCCCGTGATACAACTACTTGATCGTTATAGGGGGGTGGCAGATCACCATACAGTTTTCTGATTGTATTTACTTCGAACTCCGGTGCAAGGATTACTAGGAAATAGGGTAGGGGTAGGGGATTTTGGGGAGGGGACGCAGGTGCATTGTCCAGCGGTGGGCCAGGTGCAGTCCCCCAGGAGGTCAGGTTGCCAAGACGCCTCCTTAGGCGCGGGTCATGACCCAATGACGCAAGCGAAAGGTTTGCTCCCGGGTGGGGATTTGAACCTGGGACCTTTCGCATAGCAAGCCGAGACGTTACCATCTCGGCCACCGTGCCTCCCCCGCTTTAGAATATTACTGATGATGAGCAACCATCTGTCAGCAACAGTTTAAATGTAACAATTGAAAACTTTGTCACATTCACACTATTTTGTGTCTGAATGCATTTTACTTGGCTGTGAAAGAGTCGGTGTCAAGTTGGAGCGAGAGCCGATTCATGGTGTCTGGTTTTAAGAAATCATGAGTATTTGTTGCATCATCGCGACTTGAGGGATAGTAATTTTTAATATTTCTCGCTACATTTTTAGGATGAGTTTTTTGAAAGTGTCAGTTTGGAAAGGTATCATATTGAGCTACAGCAGAGCAGATATAAAATATAGTCCCCTTTTTGTGCTTAAATGCCTATTTAAAAAAAAAAATCAAAGGTGCAGAAACAGCTCGGGACTGACGCATTATGCACATAAAAGTGGGACAGTAAAGTACGAGAAGAAAAAAAAGTTGGTGGCAGCGGTGGGATTCGAACCCACGCCTCCGAAGAGACTGGTGCCTTAAACCAGCGCCTTAGACCACTCGGCCACGCTACCCTCGGTGTGGAGGGTGGCCTCCGAAGGTCCACCTACCCTCCCCTCTCCGTCCGCCCGCAGCCCTGGAGGCGGGGCTACCCCCTCATTCCACCAACTCGGGGCGCCGACTGCATGTTTGAACTTGAGCCGTCGCTTTATTCATTACAACTCTACGCAAATTAATACACCATCCTTCCCCGCCCTGTCAATTAGTTGGCTTCCAAAACTTTGAGCTGGACACGTGAGTATAGCCATGCCTCATTTTGAGCCTAGCTTGAAACCTTGTGGTTGTTGCGACTTGAAGTGTTTGTAGTGCAAGTGTTTCACTTTCTCCAGTAATTAGTCGCCAATTCCTCCGAAAGTGATGATGCAAGAGTTTTATGCGCTTGAAAATGATCCGTTTTTGCAAACGTATAATGTTACGTATCCAAAGTCCAGGTAATTCAAATATGCTTGTTCGTCAGTAGGCGGCTTCGAATTTATCTAATTATAGCCAGATCTAGAACCTATTTTCGGCGCATGCAGGTTGACCTTTTTAGACAGTGTCACAATAATCCACCCGCAATTGCGGCCACCTGTAATGATTTTAATTATTTGAAGCAGGGAAAAGTTTACGTGTGTGACCATAATATCATATGACTATACTCTTTTTGAATCGACCCTTCCCCTGGAGCGGATTTTACGATAAATAATATTGTTATCGGGAATAGACAAATGCAGCAGTAAAAAGGGGCGAAATAAACTGGGGTAACTTCTCAGACGTGCAGATACTATGGATTTGTGCATTTGCCTTGAGTTTATGGGATCATTTTTTTTGCACAGCCATAGTGATATATTGGTATTAAATTTGACATTTTAAAGGCAGAGTAAACAGCCAATCAAATAAAGAAATTGCCTGGAAGTTGATCCGTTTCCACTGCTCGGCTGCTCCGTTGTAATTAGCCTAATATTATGCTGAAAACATGTCGAGTGTGCAGTATGCAGGACTTATTATTTAATGTTCTCAACAATAAAATATGAAGTTGTGACTCCATCCACTTATCGGATAGCCTTGCCCATCTCTCCTGATGCAAAAAGAAAAAGAAAAAGAAAAGCTGCAGCTGCAAGCAGCAGAGAGTTGATTCTCATTCTACCATGGAATCAAATACTGTTCTGCAAGTATCAGTATACTTGTATAGTCTGCATATCACACTGTACAGTACAGTACTGTACGTGTATTAATAGAATAAATTATCAAATTAAAATAATTTTTACAAAGTAATACGAGCCATTGACAATTGAAGCTGAAAATGAGTCTGCAATGTGCTATTGAGGATTATGATATTCTTCAGTTTTATTATTTAGGATTTTCCGAGCTGTTTGAATGCTTTACTAGGCCTGCTTGTGTTATTGAAATGAATGTGTATCATTTTTATTTCATAACTTGCGTCTCCTTCTTCATTGCTGATTACCACTTTCAAGGAAACTGTCGTGATGAATGATGATGATGATGATGATGATGATGATGATGACGATGATGACGATGATGATGACGACTCTAGCCCTAATCGCCAAGGCTAATGCATATCGAAGCAATAATCACCGCTATACAGTACAAAGTACCCAGTCCCCTGAAAACAGTCGGGTGAAGTGAAGCACCAAAATCACAAAAAAACCATCTTTTTTATTATTTTGAATATGAATGAATTAGGTTCGTATAGTTGATGCAGTACGTGCCGAAGTAACATGTGATACTTGGAAAAGTGCGAAGGAAAACCTTAAGTAAATGCCAAGTTTTTGTTTCATTCACATTTAGTATATTACCTTGTATTCCATGTGCTGGGATGGACCAAAAAACGAGGGTAGAGAGGGGGGGTCTACACACAAGAGTCGGGGGAGGACAGGGGGATATGTGTCGTGGTAAAATCACAAATCTGAGCCCCAAACTTGCAGACAGGTAAATACCGCCCTCGTCCATCCCCTACCCACATAAAAATAAATAAATAAGAGCAGCAACCCCACACATAACCAGGACGTTTACCTGACCCACCCCAGACACACTGGGTCTGGACTTTCTTTTCATTTTTTTTTCTCTCTCTCTCTCTCTCTCTTTTCGGGATGAATATTGAGTATTGTGGGTGAACTGCAAAGTGTCAGTTGATATGAGTGTTATTCTAACAAACGTACTGTACCTTTTCATGTCGTGTTGATTAAAATAATATTTTTTGGGGGGGAGGGAAGTTCGGATGTTTAAGGGAAAGGGGGATAATGCAGTGAAGAACGTAGCAATGCCAGTGCAAGTTGCAGCCGAAACCAAAATTGAAAGGCCTCCTCGTATCTGACGTTACATTTTAATGGACATTAGATTGGAGTTAGGTGCAACCCTGCCTCTTTGGTACGTCAGATACGAGATGTGCCTGGTTAGTGAAGCTGATTCCAGCTGTTTTTTTTGTTTTTGTTTTTTGCAATTGTGAAAACCAGTTGTAGCTCGTACAAAATTTTGGAGGCTTTAACTAAAATATTGCAATGCTGCAGGAGTGGAAAACACTTTCTTGGGTACTAAGAGATGTGTGTCGTTCCGAACCGCGTCACAGATTGTCCTAAAACAGTGCTGTGTATCCGTTTCGTGTGACGGTGTATGAGAACAAGCCACTTCTAAGAAAAATGCGAGGTGAAGTACGTCCCGCTTAACTTAAATGCCCAAGCAATAGTGACTAAAACTCTACTTCAATCACTTCATTTTGTCCTTCAATCTATTTGTAATGCAGTAGAAATCCTACTATTCTTTTTTTTTTTTAATCGCACGTCTTTCAAGATCGTGAACAAAATTTACCAAATACTCAGTTGGATAATAACATGACGTTTCTAGGACAGGGAAACTCTAACGTTTGGCTTAATGGCGGAGAGTCAGTGTTTCTGCCTCTGAGAAAAATGTAAATAAATAAAATAATAAATAAATAAATAAGGTTATCACTTCAACTGCTTATAGTTCCACAGACTACAGCACGAAAATAATATCATTCCATTGCAATATCAATTTTACATATTGTTTCATAAAATTATGGCTGTTGGAATAATTATATTTTAACGAATTCTTTCCAAACTCTGAATGTGCTCTTGGCAAAACGCGCAGTGTATGCTTTTTGGATGCATTAACAGGTTGCTTTTGAATGGAAGAAATTAACAATTTTTTTATAACTATGTATGTGCCTAATCAACAGTACTAAATTCTACACTTTAAAATTTAAGTGTTATATCCAGCACCAATAGCAAACCGTTCCTTCTCTGAGGGCTGATTGTTGTTCGGTATGTTGTGTGTATTAAACATGTGTAATATATTTTATTGGTGTCTGTGAGAAGAAGGGGAGAGATATATTGTGCAGGTGTGTTGAGTGGGGGGAGAAAAAAAAATAATGAAAGCGTTTATCCTTCTGCAGGAGGTATAATTAATATTCTCTCCTTATGATTGATTGCCAGCATCAAACTTTTTTTTTTACCTCGTTCTCACGTGTAGCATAAAGTATTTTTTTTTTACAGTGTGTGTGAGATGTTATTTATTACGAATATGACTAAGTGTCAAGGCTGAAAACATGTTTCAGGGATTATTTCCCCAGGCTACCTCGATCGTACTGAACTTGGTCCCTTTTAGCTCTGATTTTTTTTTTTTAATATATATTTTTTGCGCGCCGAGTATCCCCCATTTTGACTACAATTTTTTTTAAATCAGATTCACATGATACATTGCACTGTGTTGTGTCCGCAGAATTTTAGCCGCATTTTTCCGATTTTTAATTTTAAAATAAATCAGAATGTAGGACTACTTGTGCGTTAGAGGCGTTACTTTCAAGAGCAATTAAGTGTCGCATTGTGAACATATATTACTATTTGAAAAGCGAAACCCCTAATTCAGACACAGAAGGCTGATTACCGACTAAACCACCTGGCATTCTCGCAATTATAAGTAATTTTTTTTCGGAACAGTTTTGTTTTTGACCACAGAAAAGTAACACTTGGATGGGGGCCAGCAGAGGAATAAAAACTTTACCAATTTCGACTGCAACACTGTTGTTGTTATGTACGTAATCACGTGAATCCTTACTGATTTTTTTTGGGGGGGGGGAGTTTATATTTTTCCACAACAAAGATCAGATTGTTTGGAAAAAATGGGGGAAGGGGAAAGGGGGGGATCATTACTCTGCACATCATTTTTCCCAAAAAGCCATTTTTTTTCTCTTCATCTTCTTCTACAAGTCACTTGATTGTACGGATAGGAAGTCACTTAAAAATAGGAAATGGAGAATTAGTAGGATAAGTGTGTGATTCAGTCCTGCAGGTGAAAAAAGAAATGAGTGAAGCGGCGAGCACTGATTGATTGATCTGTTGATTGATTGATTGATTGTTCGGATGATTGATACGTACTGTACACTCGCGCACGGTGGTCAAGTGTGTGTTGTTGGCTGGATTCATGTCAAATTCTATGCCCCTTTTTTTTTGCGTGGTAACAGTACCGTACGTGATGAACCCAGTCCGAAGGGTAAGCAAGAAAATGTGGGGGGGTAGTGGAAGTGAAGTGTTCGGTTTGGGAGGGGGGGTGGGTGGGTATATCTTTTTGGGGATATACAATAGTTGCATGGAACCATAATGCACAAGGTGGCGGCTCATCAGTTCGATTTGGCGATGAGTCATTATTACGTAACTGGCTACGTAATATAATAAATATTATCAACAATGGTCCCCTCCTTTGCGGCTCTTTTTTTTTGCGGCGATCACAGCACTGCACACTTCCAGCACTTGGCGGGGTCTATTATTATTAGCAATATTTTATTATTATAATGAGGCCACTGGTCGTCAACCGTCCACTTATGCAGGAAAAATAATCCTCATCAAAGTTACGATTATTACAATCACTGCAGTTATTGTATACTGTATGTTGTCTCACAAACGGAGATATGCAGTATTTTTTTATTCCGTCACAGGACCAAACAATTTGGTTAGTAGTTCTGGTGAAGGGCACTCTGTAGTGGTGATGATGCGATATCCCGAAAACACCAAAAAAACTGTTTCGTTCTTGATTTGGAAGGATGGAAAAATGCGGAGTAGGACAGGTTGCACGAGCCTCCATGCATGTAATCAACACTGGAATACTCCATACCAACACAAATAAAACTGGCAATAGCAGTATTTTACTGTTTGATCATTATTATAGTCATTTGCACGGGGAGGAGGGGGGAAGTATACCCGTTCTAATAAAATATAATCTAACACGATTGCGCATGTCTCGAGTCGCATTCTTTAAATTTACCTCTAAAAAAAATTTCACGCGATGTTTGGTGATCACTGTATGCATAGAGTGACAAAGTTAATGATATTAGGATTATTATTTGATTAAGTTGCAGGCTGAAGTACTTATTGCAGATTTACAAACATCCTGTTGCGCTTGTTGATTCATTAATAAAATATTTATGCATCTATTTTTTTTTTCTTTCTTTCAAAATATATACTTCCCCCTGCGGTTTACTGAGACAGACGGTAATAAACCATTACCGAAATTCTCAAGCAAGATTTTCAGAATATTACTTGTCAGTGGTATTTTTCGTTGCTGTGTCTGGTACTCACGACCACATCCATTGTAAGTACGGTATTAAATATTTTTGACCACTTGGAAAAGAGGATCGTAATTGGATGTGGCCATTAGGATACTCGGCTCATGAAAGAAAAACTGTGGTATGGCAAATGATTTTAAGTTGACAAAAGGCAAATCGGTGCTTGAACAAAGTACAAAAGAAACACGCTGAGGTAGAAAAGAGGGAAGGGCGAATAGTGACTGATCATAGAGCATTGGCAGGGGAAGAAGAAGAAGTTATGTCTGGAGCAGGGGGAGGAGGAGGAGGAGGGGAGTATGCTGGAGGAGGGATGGGGGCAGGGTCAGGGGTCAGGGTTGGAGCAAGGTCTGGGGCGGGGGCATCAGGGGCAGGGGCAGGGTCCATCGTTGCGGCAGGAGCAGCAGGGGAAGCTCGCATAGCCAAGGTGGCTGCCAGGGGCAGGGGTGGGGCTGAGAAGAGGTTTGCACCGGGGCCTAAATCCATTCCCATGCCGTTGGGGTTGAGTCTGCTCATGTGCATTCCCATTCCCATGCTCATCGCAGCGCCCACTGTAAACGAGAGAAATGTTTTAGTAATCGTCCCACACTACTAGGTGTAACATCAGATAAGTACCATGTTTCAGTCACGTGAGGAAGATTTAAAGTGAAACGATATTTAAACAGGCAAATAGATCAGGAATGGTGCTATTTTAATGGTAGATCAAGTGAAAGTGGGTGTTATCATCCACCAGAGAGTTTTGTAAAAAATATGCAAAGCTTGCAGGTTCCGAAAAATTATGGGAAAACCTGTCACATATCAAGAGTTGCTTTGAATATGGTGGGGCCTGGTACAGACCAGAACCGAATGTTGAAGTGCATTTTATGTCAACTTTTTTTTGCAGATGTCATGCTATATACTGAAACATTGGTAGGTATCAAATATTTTTAAAGAGTATGTAAAAGAATACTGCTGGGAAGAATAAACTGTAGGCTATATCAAGGCACAGTCGAGGAACCATCATGGCGGTCTACCACAGAGGGATGGAGTTACACTTAGGGACGAAGGGGTCTTGCTGGCATCCTATAGCACATGCTCGGGGATTACACATGACTCATGGACGTACACTAGTTATATATATATAAAAATACAAGGCCTGGTATTTTTCCTAGAAAAATACTTTAGAGATTAGAAAAAAAAGCGCGTGCTGTTTGACACTTGCACTAGTGGCTGTCATGCAAAGAACACAGTGAACAAGAAGGTAGGAAAGCAAGTAAAAATACAACGGGGCTTGGTTCAAAAAAGTAATAGCGTCCAGGTACTAGCCAATTAGAGCATCATAATTGATTTTAAGTAAAATTTGCTCCAGGGCGTTGTACATTGACGCTACTCTTTTTGATCCAGTCAGTTATATACAATTTTACCTGAACTTGGGAGAGTGGATTTAAGCACTGCGAAGACATAACGTGTATTATTATTTTTTTCGAAGAGAAAATGCTTTTTTCTGTTTGAAAGCTTCGAATCCATTTAGATAGAAGTTTGTTATGAGGAGGAAGGCATTTCGAATCATGGTGGGGAGGTTGTTTTTATCGTTAACTTATCGCCAGCAGCTCAGCTGCGGTCCAAAGATGCTGCTTCAGTGAATGGGCGGGAATTGGGTTTCTGCACGGGTGTGTGTTTGTGGCATTGGAAAGCATTTTAGCGTGGTGGGTGGGTGGGGTGGGGAGAGAGATTGCAAAGTTTTTGGAATATAGGATATCTTTAAGTGGCAAGATGGGTGCGGTTGTCCCCGGCCACTTTGGAAGTGCCGTTGGTTGTGGTGAGGTTGGGAAGAGGTGACTCAAGATCTGCAAAGACAAAATACACGTATGCCGGAAGTTAGTCAACAGCATAGCAACTACTGCCGCGAGTGGTGGTCTCATATTCAGCTACAGGGTTTAATATTGCAGTACCGCCACAAGAAAATCTTCATTGTTGGTTAAAAGACAGTGGTGAAAATATGCTTTTAGAAATTGGCGACCACAACAAAAATTTATAGTCGGTTCTTCGTCGCAAATTATACAAAGAACCTACTCCAGGTATTTGAAACAAGGCACCACATCACGCTGTAGTTTCATATCTACGCCTGTTTATCTCCTGGTGTTTTAAAATTGTGGTAGGCCTACACTCAGATTACAGTCGAAAGTAATTAATGTCGAAACGGTACTGAATATTTACCAACCCTGAGTTTTTAAAAATAGCGTCAGTTCACGAAAACAAAATAAACTTGCTGTAAGGTAAGGCACACATATTGAGACTCGTGAGCTATAGATTTAAGAAAACACACCATTCGTGTTAAGCAAATATATACACGCCACTCACTGCACTCTCACTACCCACTACTGCTAAAATCAGAGGCTGTTGAAAATGCATATAAAAATTTACCACAAATTTTTAATGACGTAAGCTATATGATGTTCAACAATAATCATAACTCCAGAAATATGTGGCATCGGCGTGTTTTGAGACTTTCTGCTCATATTATATGCACTTTCAACGCATGTATGTGACTACAAAAACAACGTTTATTTACAACACACTCAAGTTGAGTAATAGCGTGAAATGTGTGCTTCTATGTTCAATACTGTAGGTGCATGTATATGGAAGTCTACAGTAAGCTGTGTTGAAGCTATCCATTTGAGCAACATAACTCGTTGATAAACAAGGAATTGTTATAATTTGCATTATGTACAGCAGAGAAATAGTTGATATGATATAAAGTCGAATGTCCTTATTTTTGTGAATTCAGTCATTCTTTCATGTCTTCAATGATTCCGATAAATTAGGTTATGTATAATATGTCATCGACTGACATTCTACAAGTTTACGAGTGCATATGAACAAATTAAAGACAAAAATTGTGTATGTAATAGTAATCCTTAAGAAACTCACTGCATTCCATTTACTTACTTATGATAGTTAGTAACTATCATAAGTAAGCGAAATGAATGATTCATTTTGGAGTATAGAACAGATGACTAAATGTATCCTGTCATGTGAGGATATACAGTGAGGCACTGGGTGCTGCTGGAGACACATTTTCTGTTAGGAATCTGGGTACGACTAATGCCCGAACGAGACTGTGAGTGGATGAGACGGCCATTGTAGGCCGAATGGCTCTCAAACAGTCCCCCTCTCCAAAAGGAATATTGAAACAGACAGTCGACTGGTCGCATTACTCAAGGAATTTAGAGCACTACTCGAACGTCTTGCCATTCCAAAAGGGAAATCGTTGCACGTTACAGTCCTCCAAAATGTCACTCGGCATGAACTGGATACAAACACTTTTTTTTCGTCCCTGTCTTCTCGAAATTGACTTTTTGCGTACTTATCATCGACAAAATTGATGGGCATTTTTTTCAGATTTGTAACTCGTTGTAAGATTAATGTTTTTAACTGTGACATAATAATAACGACGCTCCTGCTGAAGAAAATTAGCCAAATTAACCTGAAAGAAGAATATTCCATGACACGCTTAAATGTTATACGGGCCTCAATACCATAACGAAACTCGTGTTTCAGGACTATATATTATCACTACTTAATGACTACCTGTTAAACTTGAAAATCTAACCGCATAGGGTGATCTAAGATTACTGTAATTACTGCTTCGTTTTAAATGCAAGAACGTGAGACATTTTGTGTAAATCATTGCTTAAAAATCATGTTAAAATTTAGGCAGGCAATGACACGGCTCTTCCGTGGTAAGCCAAGCCCTACAAATTCTTTACGCGACAAGGTCAAATGACAATAACAACAATGACAGCGTCGATAATAATACTAGACTACCGGTATTACGTGTAATATTATAATCTTTGAGGCCAGCACCATGGCATACGGATAGTGGCACGGGGGACACTCACCCATCTTGGGTCCCATCATCTCTTTGGGGTGGTTTTGTTTGATTGCGTTCATCCTCCTGTTGGGCAGCCCCCCAGGAGGCCCCATCCCTCCTGGTCCACCCCCACCTCCCTGTCCCTGTCCCCCTCCCCCACCTCCTTGTCCTCCCTGTCCTCCGGGCCCCGTGCCCGTGCCCGGCTGCCCCGGTTGCCCGGGCTGCCCCGGCCGGTGCGGTGGCCGGGGTTGCTCGACCGGAAGCACTCGCCGCCGCTTCTTGGGCAGCTTGGCTCTCGCCTGAGTGTGTGAATAGTACATGGCAAAGTTGGAGACGATGACGGGCACGGGCAGGGCGATGGTGAGCACACCTGCCAGGGCACACAGCGCCCCCACGAACATCCCCACGTATGTCTTTGGGGCCATGTCCCCGTACCCCACTGTGGTCATGGTGACCAGTGCCCACCAGAGGCCCAGAGGGATGCTGTTGAAGTCGTTGTGCGGGTTGGCCTGGATGCGCTCGGCGTAGTAGACCAGGCTGGCGAAGATGACAATACCCAGGACCAGGAAGAAGACCAGGAGGGTCAACTCCTTGGCGCTGGCCCGGAACGTCTGAATCAGGATCTTGAGGCCAGAGGAGTGACGCGTCAGCTTGAACAACCGCATGATACGGATGATGGAGAAGAACTCCAAGATGTCCGCGTTCTCAATGTGTGACGCGAACTTTTGCAGAATCAAATCGATATAGAAGCTGAGCGTAGCTACGTAGTCGATGATGTTGACCGAGGCCCTGATAAAGTGCCACTTGTTTGGTGAGGCCACAAAACGCATTAGGATCTCGAAGGTGAACCACGCGTTGCACACGCATTCGATATAGAAGAAGGCCTCGTGCGCGTTAGTCTGCGTCTTGTCCAGAGTCCACGCAGTTGTGTTGTGCGACGTCTGCACCGTTATGTTTTTGATCACTGGCACTCGCATGTCCGGATGCGTCTTGAGGCAGAAGGACAGAATGGAGATGCAGATGAAGAATACGGACACTATTCCGGTTGTCTGGAATACAAAGACAAGTGTCAGTACAGTGTCTCCAGCAATCTGTGTAAAGTACTGCAAAGAAACTTATTACTCCTGGCAATGGTGCCTAATCATATTATACGTACAGCATGATGAGCGTTGGTCCTGATTCACAATATGCATTGCACGTTGTGTCATAAAAACACATGACCAGTAGATGAGGCCGTAAGAACAGCATCCGGTTGAAAAATGGCCAGAATAGTAGGATCTTGTAGGCAATTTCCAAGAGGTTAAATTGACGTGGGGACACGAAACAGCAGGAGAGTGGGAAGCAGCCCTGATGGAGTGTTTGTCGTGGGAAAGGGACAAGGCGAGGATGACCATTCCGCTGCCCTGATAAACGACCCAGGGAAAGCTTGATTGCCTCTCTTTTTTTAAAGCCCCCCCCCCCCCCCCNCCCATCCTATTTTGCTGCCCTCCTTTCCCGGTCACTGGCAAAAGGTGCTCCTATCTATCACAGCGGCCCAGCTTGATTGGCCACTACCGAAAGGTTTGGACGTGGGATCGTGGTACAGGCCAGACGTCACATTTATTTCTCCTGCAGTGGTATACAAGTGGTGGGGAAGGGTAGGCCTATACAAGTTTGATGTGACGACAATGTTTATTTTATTCTCACGATGAAGTTTGTTGCGGAGTTAAATAGCATTTTGTATGGGTTTCACTTGGGAAAAGTGGAGGAAATTGCATCTGGTATGGGATGGAAAAGAAGAAGACAATGGTATTCCCTGGCCCCCTCACCTTCGCTGCGTTGGAAGAATAAGGCTCGTCCATAAGGGACCAGATCTTAGGTTTCGTCCTCTGCCACCAAGAGACATGTCCCGAGAAGTACGCTTCTTCGAACCCAAACTTTCTTGCCAGCTCCTCGTCGCTTGGTTTTTCGGTGTCCAGGTCGAGCCGGTCTAGAACTGCCAGGGTTTCTTGCGTGTCCCGATGCTGTCAGAAGAATAAGATATGAAGTAATTATTACGTTAATTTGTAACCAAAGCAAACATTTTGTAGTGTTGGGTACTTGTTATGCAGTAATTAATTGCGAAAGGGGTCTGTAAATTAATGCAGCATTTTCTCTCTGATTAAGCTGTTCCTTGTGCATTTACAGCAATGGAGTTCGCCTGTTTTTGGGAACTTTACTAGTTAGTGCTGTGTGATTACCTACACGCCTTAAATGAGCTAAATGATTGAGGACCCGATCAATTATTTTGTTAATTTTAGTCAATTGCTCAGGGTAAACCTTGCAATCACGGAGGCGTGACTAGAATTTACGAAACTGAGGTTATTGGTAGGCATACTCGTACAGTAAGTAGGGCACAGCACTACCTTATAGTCGTATCAGAAGAAGTGACGATGATGTCTCTTATTTTGTACCAGAGGGCAAACCAATTGACAGAAGATTAAGGTGATTACAGCTCAAACTTTTTCTAAACTCTTAATAGACATTCCTATAGGCAAGTGTCTTGGATGAAGTTGGTGCATAATTTGGCGGAGAATTTTTAGTTCTGGTTGATAAACGCGTGATGTTGCTTTGGTTCGACTTCAGAAGTTTGCTCGCTAATACGCGAGTGTCCTTCAAGAACCAAGAATGACAGATATTATGATGTTGACACAACGACAAGCACAAATAGCCCTATACTGCTACACTGAAAATCCTATAGCAGTAAACTCGATTTCTGTCATGATAAATTACTATCTTCAGCAATGTAAACTAGGAAGGATAGTGAGTTCCTGTTGACAATTTTGGTTCTTGGATTCAGATGGTGTTCCATTACTTTAATAGCTCTGACTTTGCCCTCTGGCCAATCCTGGCACATTTAACGTTGCGTGACGCTTAAATCCATGCTGGTGTTTTTCACAATGATGTCACTGGGAAGCCTGTATTGCTTTGAACTTTTGTTAGTAGCTGTCATTTTGTCATTGGTCGTCATTCTGTTTTGACGCGGATTGAAATGTTGCTTTATTCAAGTTTGCATCAACAATGCAGATTATTTTCTTTCGGATTAACGCGCACCAGCCTACTACCGTTTTGATTTATCATGAAACTGGGGCTATAGGATATTAAATGAAGGGCTTTAACTTCCAGAAAATAATATTCCGATCAGAGCTTGTGACAATTATTGAGAAGTAAGTATCTTAATGTCTGGACTAACCAGGAGTAACATGGATGATAGTGTTGGCGACACGCCCACATGCACCGGATATCACGCAATCTCCATGGAACTGCACATGAGTGCATAAGTTACGTACAGTACGTATATGCATTTGGGTGAGTATAATGTAACCAACGATTGACGGCCACATGAAAGCCAAAGCCAGAAACGTTACGGCGTGGTATCATTGATGAGGCACTAAATTATTAAAAGGTTCGGATTTTTGATCCACCACCCTGTAATGCCAATACTACATTACAGTACCTCAGGATTAAGTCAGTGAACTATGACATTTTGTACAGGCCATTTCGTGTGTCACATGCGGCAGCGAATCGCAGTGCTCCCTAAGCCAATGGATTTAGGACCAAGTACAATATAATCCACTTGGCGTGATCCTCAGCTTATTTTTAAATATTGGGACCTACACGATTACCTACTAGTGTCAACAATGGCTGCAGTTGCATAAGCTGGGGCAGCAATATTACGGCGTATTTTTTCCGTCTCGCTTTTTGCATCTCTGAGAGCCCTCGCCTTTACTATATGCAAAGCTGTAAAATATGATTGCAGTGCGGTATGTTTTGCACATCGGCCGTTTTCTCCTGTGAACCTTATTTGCCTTTGTTACGCTTGCAGTTGTTCAGGTCATAACTGCTGTACGCCTAAGCAATAATGTTGGGGGTGCCTAGTGCACCAGGCTAGGAATGCGCATACTGATCAGATGCTGATGTAGACAAATCCGGTGAACCATGATATTTTTAGAATTCTCATTCACAACCCAAATACAATCGTGTACCTGCTTTGTGCAATCTGAAAAAGTCAACACGTATCAATATCACGCTATGCATAATCATCAAATTGTCAAGCCTAGATCCATCACTAGCCATGTGTTCAATATGCTGTGCTCCCAAGCAGTGTTCCTATATTTTTGTTGGTTTTTTTCAAAATATGTACTGCATTTGCGTTTTCTATACATTTCATAGTCAATCTTGATAAGTAATATAATATTGCTGATGCATATTACATGTTCGGTGATTTTTGGGTTTTCAAAAATTATGTCTCTTAATGACACTGGCATTCGAGGAACTTCTTGCAGATACACTTAGTTTGCAACATCACGGAACATCCTTTTTGTTCTCCCACATAAGAAATGCGGAAGGGATTTTATGGCAACTTTTTGGTACCTAGATTATTATTCTTAGCACTCGGGCAGAAATGAAATATGAACAGCCCCATAGAAAAGCTCGCTATATTATTTCTGCCAGACAACTTGCATTCGGCGCAAAGACAAAAGCAAGGGAGAAAAACGAAAACAATAGACCAGACAACAAGCAAAAAAGTTTCTGCCATTTCCTCTCTTGAACACCGCTGATATTTTGTGGAGAAAAAAATTGTTTAAATGCCGGTTTTTGAAGGGTGGTCTTGATGAAGGCGGGCGTCCCACTTCCCTAACTTGTGGCAACCAACCAAGCCCACCTCTTGTCATAAGGATTTGTCTTACCAGCTGCCTCCCCTGTCCAACAAATTCCTACCATTTTCCGATAGACTACTACTTTGCATAAGTTATTGCATTTAAAAAAAAATGTTAACTTTATGGGAAGGAAGAGCTCATTTTTTGCTCCTGTCCCACAGTGTGACGCTCAAAGATTGCTTTTGCAAGACGAGGAACTAGAGTGGCCGGAAACTCGTTAGCAACAGCGGATGTTATCTCTCTGGACAGTTTCTGCCCGGATATTTCTAGGCTTCCTCCATAACCGCGCCTATTACTTACAAAACTGCATTCCCTTGTGGTAATATTGCGCCATTTGTGGAGAATAAATAGTGGTAACTGGTGTTGACAGAGTAGTGTTTGTGTCGCAGAATGTTAAGGGAACTTAATAATAGTTGCGAATGATGGTCACCTGGGTGTAGGTCATCCAGCAGCAGGGCTCGACCTGGTTGGCATCTAGTCCCCAGAACTCGAGCTCCTCTTCGAATAGTGGTCCGCAGACATCGGATGGATAGTGGAGTTTGCCGGTGCGGTAGTAGTTGAGCACCTGGGCAAAGACCCCTGGATGTCTGTCGAAGAAGTACTCGTTGAGGATGGGGTCGTAGTTGGCCAGCGCCTCGGTCAGCCGGGACAGCCTGGTGGCCGGGATCTTCTTCAGGGTGGCCTTGTACGTCTCGTGCCGGATGCCACCCACGTTCAGAACCACACGGTTCTCCGCGTCCATGTTGATCAGATTCATCTCGACCGATTGTCTGAAACAATAGGGATCGACATTCCAATGTATAGCCTGGACCATATGGAGAAGGCGCGGGAAGAGCAGTTTTAGATGAAGAGTTGAAACGTTCATCCCTCGAAAGTATCCAAACGGGGAAGTTGGAAAATATTTACTGTCCCCTTGTCAGACAAGTTATGCAATGCTTCTGTCACGGAAGGCTGTCTCCACCGCATTAAACCGCCAGGCAGTACACCTGACTTTCCAAGAGCACTTAGCACACTGCCAAAGCTCTTCCCACAAGATCAGGCTGGGACTGGAAAGGTGGCTGATGGGTACTTGAAGAACCCCCCGCAGTGGTTGGGTGGTGGCTCTTATACAGTGCAGGATATGGAGCAGGAAACTTCCCTAACCAGCACCACAGGACAGGGTGTAATTTTCATGTTTCAAAATAGGTAAAAATGTGTACTTTATTCATTCCATGATTTCTTTGGGAAATGTGTCCATTGGCACTACCAGATACGTACTTTTATAGGGCAGGTTGTAACGAGCGAAATAATGGCCTATAGTTGAGGCATGGTTTGAGGAGAAGAGCTGGAGGTAAGGTGTTTGGTGATAATCAGGGGAGGTGGAGAGGGAGGAGGGGATGGTGGGGACGAGGAGGCGGGGAGGAAAGAGGTCGCCAGGCCGCCGCCGCATGCACTGGGCTGCAGCAGCGCAGCCCCGCGGGCTACGTGGGAAACTGCATCTTGTTGGGGCACAGGTCACACCGATGACTCTTCCGTGGACGGTGTCAGTGCTGGAAAAAAAAGAGCACAAATCGAACAATTAGCCATTTGTTGCACGAAACACTGGGGCTTAGTTAAACGGTTTGGTGGAACCGGGGGAAAACCCTTGACGCGTTTTCATGTACGATGCTATGAATTCAATTTTGTCTTTAATTGCTTGTGGATTTACATCATGGGGCAAGTGTCGGGGGGGAAAATCGCACAATGGAAAAAAAAGGGAAGGCAGGATGGCAGGCAGGAAGTTAATTTGTATGCATGAGCAGAGGCCAGAGGGCGGTAGGCTATTGAAAATGAGCACACGCATCACGCCCGGCAGACGAAAGGGAGATAGAGGGCGTTTTGAAACAAGAAGAACCGCAAATTGTAATCAGCATCAAATCGAGCTAGGCACAAAGATTCGCAGCGGTAATTAGTTTTTTTTCACCCACGCCTCGCACGCAGCACGGATCGTATTTGAGCTCCAAGATCAGCCTAGGGTTTGGTCCACCAGATATAGCCTACGTGCGCTGGCGTGATTTAGTCCTTGATCTAATACTGATTGCATTAACAGTGAGTCATATTCAGGCATAGAAAGGTACTTTCAGATTCAAAATAGCCTTAGAGCATGACATTGTTCACGTACAGTAAGTCTATGTATTCAGTAGAATTTCTGAGCTGCTCGTGCTCGTACAGCCATGAACTAGCCTACTGCTTTAAAATAATATGAACGCGTTGGGAATAACAGAAACGTGGTTTGCGCCGTGAAGGAAAACATGCTTTTATAGTGACCGTTTTAAATAGCTGCACAGTATTTGCTCGAAGATGACCCTTCCTTACCAAGGCCGCAAACAGTATGCTGAGTATCAAAGTGGACCAAGAAGTCATTTTAAGTGTAAGAATGATTTTCAGTAGTTTATTTTCTCTTGAGATCCTCATACTTTGTCAATTATTTACAGCAGCAGTTCTTAACCTGGAGTGCCCGCACCCCCAGGGGGTGCGAACAAGGTGCACCTCTGGACTTACTGTTAGTCTATCTATGAACACGGTCATATAAGTAAGGTCTGGTCACTCCCACCCACCCCCTGCCGAGGAGTTTTACAGCGGGTGCTCACCTGAGACCGCCATGAGACATTTCGGAGGCCAGGATAAGTGGCGACCCTACCGGATTAGGCTGAACTTTATAGGTACGAAAGGGGAGGGCTACATTGGGGGGCCCAACATGGCCGCC
>KZ538114.1:0-45095 GCA_000934665.2 Catajapyx aquilonaris
TATAAAGGTATAAGGTGTAGAAGGTGTGGCATAATGTGGTCTACGTAGGTTTGTGTCATGCAGTTTTCAATCTTTTTTGCATTTGTTTGTTTTTTCATTTTCTAACGTTTAGACCTTCACATTCTCAACACCCCACCGACTTTAACATGGGCGTAAAAACATAGCAGCATTGGCAGAAGCACATTGGATACACACAGAGTTCGGCTAAGGGTGAGGGACCAAGAGACTGAGGAAGAACACCAAGCACGTCTCCACTCTATGAGAAACAGGGGCCATCAGTCGGACATTAGCTCCATTTTCATCAACCCACCTCCTACATGCCGCTTTCCACTACTCAGCAGACATTGACAATAATTCTTCTGTCGGTGTTGTTGCCATTGGATCTATGCCAGAGGGATGCCACCATTGTCAGGCAAAGAAGTGGAAGGGTGAAACAAAAACGATCTGTTGCTCCATTGGAAAGGTTAGCCTTCCTCTACCGGCTGAGCCCCCACAGCTACTTAAAATGCTCCTCTCAGGTACATCGTCTGATTCAAAACATTTCCTGAAGACCTTCAGAAATTACAATTTGGCCTTCCAGATGACATCTTTTGGGGCCAACGTTGTTAGAGAAGGGGGCTTCATGCCTACATTCAAAGTGCAAGGGCAAATTTACCATCGCATGGGATCACTCCTTCCTTCAGAAAAGGAGAGTCCGCGGTTTCTGCAAATTTACTTCGTGGGGAACATGCAACAGAAGGCGGAATACCGTTGCACCTACGTAAATGGCACATGCCTCCACATCATACTGCAACTTCAGGAGATGATCCATTCCACTCACACTTACGTCAAAAGCTTCAAGCTTGCACTTTAGAGTCCTCCTCCTCTCGAATTTGACGTGGTCATAGATATACAGACAAGCGATCACAAGGCAAGCATCGTCGCGATTCAATCAACCTTCTTGCAATGAGATTGCTCCATGTCACTGGTATGCCATAATTATTGCAAATCAATGAGTCACTCCTATGGAAAAGTATTTCATAACCCGAGCAACGCCGGGTATCCTGCTAGTTACTAATAATTATACACGAATTCATAACTAATAATTAACTAATAGCTAATAACTAATCATCATCATCATCATTTACTTCAAGGCAAAATAATCCCATAGAGGGGTAGCCAGCGGAGTACAGGTTGCCCCTGTCCCCCTCGTATGACCTACAAAATGACACTCTGGTGGATGGTCAGGCCACGCAGAGGGTTAATGAAAGGGATGAATATGATATAAATGATATGAACACATATACACAAAACGTACACTCATACAATGTAAACAACTAGTGAGCAGCTGAACGCAGGCGACGGTGTATTGGCCATGATGGAGCAGGAACACCCAGAACTTGCGACTGTTCAGACGGGCAGCTGGTCACTGACTGGAGTGTTGACAGGGGCGACGTAAACAACCAATCCCCCAGGCAGACTCTATCTCACCGGGCGGTGTTGTTGACAGCAGTCTCCCAGGCGACGGTGTATTGGCCATGATGGAGCAGGAACACCCAGAACTTGCGACTGTTCAGACGGGCAGCTGGTCACTGCAAGGGTCACTGACTGGAGTGTTGACAGGGGCGACCGGCGTAAACAACCAATCCCCCAGGCAGACTCTATCTCACCGGGCGGTGTTGTTGACAGCAGTCTCCCAGGCGACGGTGTATTGGCCATGATGGAGCAGGAACACCCAGAACTGATAATAACTAATAACATGCTGTATTTCAGAAATAACAAATAACTCATCATTAACTAATAATTGAGGGGCCCTCTGCAATAACAGGGTAAGAGGCATTACTCTAACCCAGGGTCCCCTACATGGTTGCCTCCCCCACCCTAACCAGGGTATTGTCTTCACGTAGTCCTTATGCAATCTAGCTCCAATATGGCCGCCCCATGCTGCAGGATAGGGAATTGGCAAGCATTTTTTTTTGTTTTTTTCAATTGTTTTTTTTTTCACTGCATGTAGCTCCTATGTGAATTAGCTCCAATATGGCGGAGACGAGACAATACCCTGTCTAGGTGGGGGAGGCACTCATGTAGGTGACCCTGCTCTAACCCACCTCTTACCCTGTTATTGCACAGGGCCCCTCAATTATACATGTAATTCATAACAGAATAATAGCAATCGAACACCAACCATCAACCAAATTGTGAGCACTGTTAACAATAATGTAAACTAAATAATAGCGATAATAGCAATTCGGACACCAACCAGATAATGAATTCTGAGAACAATGCAACGAAAAAAAAGCAATCGAAGACACTATAAATGGCGAAATATGTGCACAGCGCTATGAAAATATAGCAACAGAATACAAACAAATGGTCAATAACCTAAACAAAATAATATCAGTGGAACACCAACCTAACAATAGGGAATGTTGTTAACAAAATACAATGGAACAACAACCAAAGCGGCCAGAAGAAGTGAGGGGGCAATAAGGAACCGGAGGGGTGAAGGAAGAGTGTATGGGGGTGTCTGTTGACAGCTGACCTCACAGTTAGTTATTCCCAAACCCCAAAATGGCCAATCTGGGCTGGGTGGCTGTGCCAGCAAGCAGGCAGCTAAAGGCTCATTCACACGAGCGACCCTTGGCCAGGAATTCCTGGCCAATACGGAAACGTGGCCAGCGGCTGGCCAGGAATCGAAAGTAACAGTTCACACGAGCGACGTTGTTGGGGGACAAGTGAGCATCGGGAGGCGCTTGGGAGTGCCGCTACTGCGCATGCGTTACTCCTGGCAACCTTCGCTGGCCATGGCTAGCCATCTTCCGGAGCATGGCCAGCTCAGCCACCTTTTCCTGGCTCGGGTGGCGACCTTCCCTTCCTGGCCGAACCTGGCCGCTAGCGTGTGAACGGGCTTGGCGACCTTTGGCGAGGAAACTTCCTGTCCGAAGGTCGCTCGTGTGAATGCGCCTTAAGAGGTCACTGGAGAACTTACGGCCCACCACCACGTCACAGTGGAGATACCATGCACGACAGTGTTTTCGTACCTCGCGCCTGTGAAATTTGAAAGTGGTACCCATCCTCTCCATCCATGCACACAGATTATTCGAGAAAATATTTATTTGAAGTGTGCATATTGTATCACAATGACGAAGGTTGTCACATTACAGAAATTGGTATCGCACCTATAAAAAATATATACCGGGTTTTGACACTACGTAATTTTATACCATGTCTTTCCGTGTGAAATAAATAATATAAATAAAATATTAAAATGGGTTTTGAGAAAATTTTTGAAATATGCATGTTTTCCCTTGTTGCCATATTTTCACCTCGCAATATCTCAACTACACGCGGAGCTAACGAAGGTTTTATTTCATAACTTGTAGGGGGTCACCGAGTATATCACAAAATATAATCAGCACAACCTTCACGTTTACCATGACGGTGTATTAAATTGCGAAATATGCGCAATTTGGACCAAAATATTCAAGATTGGAGATTTTTTTTGAAGGTGACTATACCATTAAATAAGGTAAATTTATGCATTACATAACAGTGCGTTATTCCAAAAGCATGCGTTTAAAATTTCATATTGGCTTTCAGAACGGTTCCCGAACCGGTACTCGACAGGTACTCGACGGTACTGTATATTTCCAACCGTTCGTTAAACATTTCCTCCGCTTGTGGAAATGCCTGACGTCACCACCGCCTCTCTTGAGGAGACTAGTTCTGAACGCACCCTCTTCCCATTCTGTTCTTCTTTTTTTCCTTTACCATCCTAAAGAGGAAGTCTCCTCCGTGTCTGCCCCCGGTTTGCGGACACTCCTAGGTAAGTACGTACCCGGTACATCGCCAGTGCCCTCGGTCTGACAGGCCGGGACGCACAGAAACAGGCGGAACACATGGCAGGACCTGATACCCTTATTTGGCTGCATTGGAGGGCATTGACCATCAGGGGGGCAATACCCTTGTACTGTATGGAGATACTCTCATTACGTTCCATGTCGCAGGACAGCCCTGAACACATTAAAAGATGGAGGGGATACCACCTGATGTGGCAGAAGCATGCTCGCAGCTGCAGTCCGCTGTGTCCATGGCGATGGACCCGCATGTTCCGCAGCCGCAACGACTGGAGGCGTACAATCTCTGCGAGCACTTCAAGGAGATGTCTCCATTGTGCGCCCAATGCGGACTTTGCTTGGCTCGAACCGACAACCAGCCCATTATACGCCATTTTGGTCTGCAGCTGTTGGAGCATTGCATCAAGTACAGGTGGAATGCAATGACCCAGGCGGAAAAGGTCTTTTTGAGGGACTCGGCCATGGGGCTGCTGAGCTCGGGGACGCAGCACCTCCTGGTCGAGCCCTCCCACATCAAGGACGTTCTTTCCCGCATTGTGGTTGAGATGGCCAAGAGGGAGTGGCCGCAGCATTGGCCCAGCCTCCTAGCCGACCTGGAGGAGATGTGCAGGAAGGGGGAAACACAGACGGAGTTGGTCCTACTGGTTTTCTTGCGACTGGCTGAGGATGTTGCCCTGCTGCAGACTCTGGAGTCCAATCAGCGACGGAAGGACATTTACCAAGTATGCTCAAATATGTACATAGGTACAGCAGGTCTTAACAACTAACCTTCTGCATTGTCTAGGCTTTGACCTCCAAGATGGGCGAGATATTTGGCCTGTTTGTACAACTCCTCCAGACTCACCACTACCAGTACCAGCAAGGTGGCGAAAATGCCCTGGCTCATTGTCACGTGGCTGCTGCCACCCTGCAGACCCTGGCAGTGTTCATCGAGTGGGTGCCCATCTCTCATGTGACAGCTAACAATGGGAAGTTGCTGCAGATACTGTGTGGGTTATTGCGTGATGCCCACTTGCAGAATGCGGCAGCAGAATGCCTGCAGCAAGCTGTCCAACGGAAGGGGAAAGGTGAAGAGCGGCGTCCGCTCCTGGGGCTATTCAACCAGGATGTGATGACGGCCATCTTCGTAGCAGCGGCTGAGGCAGCTGCTAAGCGGCCTATAGAAGAGCAGCACTACCTGTTCCTTAAGAGGCTAACACAAGTCCTGACAGGGTTGGGGGCACAACTCAGTGCCCTTTGGGGGAAGGATGAAGGAATAGGTCAACCTTCCAACTTTGCAGTTTACTTGGAAGCTATGCTGGCCTTCACTGAACATTCCAGCCTGCAGTTGGCTAGCATTGCCAATGGGCTTTGGATGACCTTTTTTAGGCATGAATTAATATCTCAGGTTAGTCAACACTGTTCACTGAGTTAAGTGTCGTGTCTAGCAATTAGTGCAGGGATTACAGCCTGATTTTTGAACTCCAAACTTTGAATGGTGATAAATCGTAATCACAGGATGGAGTCTGCCCATTGGTTGACTAATTACCAGTCGTGATCAACATAACGTTGGCTACTTGATTATGTGGAAAGACCTGTGGTAACAAGTTAGTTGACTACAGACCATGCCATTTTCCCTGAGTATCATAGGTAATGCAAGGACCTGTATAATTAGATTGTTAAGCATGCGTGTAGTCTCCATGCTACTTTACATATGTGGTAGTGGATTTGAACACATGCAAGATTAAAAGTTTGTCTTTGCTGTGCATAGTTTAACTCCTCTGAACGTACTTGTACTCTTGGATTGCTATGCACAAGTAACATGTTTATATGGCACATACTGCATTTCCATGTACCATCATACGCAAAAAGACAGCTGGTGGCAGGTTTAGTTTTGAATTATACGAGTAGAGACCACTGCAGTCAGTACAACTGGTTTTCAGGTGTGACTTAGGTACTCGCAACCACTCTCTCCCGAATTCCAAGGAACTCTAAACCATCCTGCGACCAGTCATCATCATTGTTTTGCTTGTGATGGTACATTACTTGGGAATCAACTCACTTAGTTCTCTCTTTATGGCTAGGACCCAGTCCTGCAGAACTTCATCCCCAAGTGGGTCGAGAGCACTGCCCGCAAATTGGTGAAGGTGGGATCCCCTTCCCAGTCGGACTCAGAGGCTTGCCAATATTCCCGCTTAGACTTTGAGTCTGACGAAGAGTTCTCCCAGTTTTTCCATAAGACCCGAACGGACATCCTGGATACCTTCCGCCAGGTCACACTGTTGGCCCCAACCATTACATATAGCTATGCAGAGCGATGGTTGCTGGCCCAGCTTCAGGAGAGTGGCACAGAGCACCCTGCGTCGTGGTACCATGAGTGGGATGCCCTGTCCATGTTCTTGGACAGTGTGACTAGCCGTATCCTGGCAAGTAACCGGCCCAAGCCTAGTGTGGATCAAGGCTTGGCCACTCTGCGCCAATGCTTGGAGTACCAGACTTCAGATCCAGTGGCTCTTTCCTCTCTGCTGTCCTGCATCTCTGCTCTATTCGTTTTCTTGACCATGGCTCCCGACAACTCTGCCTTGGGACCGGTGCTGGATAAGGTGTTTGGCGCCCTGGTCTTCTCCATCCCAGGCCAGGCCACTAAGGAAAGCAGAAGTAGGGTGGTGCGTAATGTGAGACGTCACGCAGCATCTCTGATGGTAAAGACGGCACAGAAGTATCCCCTCCTCCTGCTTCCTGCATTTGACCGCCTGCAGACCACAGTCGCACAACTGACAGCTGATCCCCACCAGCTATCCAAGCTGGAGAAGGTCACATTGCAAGAAGCTTTGCTGCTTGTTAGCAACCATTTTTATGACTATGCAAGGCAGACTGAATTTGTTGCAACTGTTGTTGCACTGGCAGCACCGTACTGGGAAGCCACATCAGTCCACTTCAGCAGCGCCAGTGCATTCATGACTTTCGTTGGACTAGACGCCCCTCCTGTGGAACCATCCACTGATGATGTTAACGGACGGAGCCGCTCACAGGTATGAATCATTATTCTTGAAGTAATTAATTCACTTTCAAAAATTGAAAAGGGTTATTATCAAGTCCATTAACATTAATTTATCCCTCTGTGGCCTGTACATCAAGTTATTTTCTTTTTGTTGGTATTCCACTGTACAATGCCTTTCTATGTTAAAAATTGATTCAATGCAGTAACCAGTGGTCTTTTTTTCCCCCCATTGCAGCTCCTATTCTGCTTCGATCTGTTCTTAGCAGTGGTGAAGCGATGTGCATGGCCAGACGATCCTGAGCGAGCATCCCGTGGTGGATTTGTTGTGGGTCGTACTGAATCAGGAAACCCCGTGTGCCGCAACCCTGCTGCCCCCCACATCTGTCCCCTCCTCCCACAGGTACTACAACTGGCTGGTGTCTTCAACCAACTTTGGACTCCCCAGGCCGTCTCTCATCTCTCAGCGGGATACTCGCGGTCACATGCTATGCTTGACATTGAGCGAGACAACCTCTTGGGCAGACCCTCAGTTCAAAGTGGCAATGTCGCCACCACCCCACCTTCGCCCGAAGGACACACACGACTACAGACTCCTCTGGAGCGCATGCAGCACTTCCTTAGTCAGCTACACGACAATTGTTATCACCTACTGGGCAATGCAGGGTCGTCGTTGGGACGTGACTTCTACCGCATGCCCCGTCTGCCATCCATGCTTGCTGAGACTGTCCTGGCAAACCTGGACACTGTGCCCGACTATCGGCTCCGGACAGTTGTGCGTGTATTCGTCCGTCCATTTGTTGCTGCATGTCCGCAGGATTGTCAGCAAGAGGCTGTCATGCCTGTGCTGGCTGCATTGTGCCCTTACATGTTGGCCCGGCTCGATGCCAAGTGGACAGCCATGCAGGTATAATTACTGCAAATAATAATAATGATATTTAGATTCAAGGTATCTTTATGCTGTAGGTGAATTTGAAGATCAGGATTAATATTGAAGTAGTCCAATAAACCAAATAACAATCTGACGACACATTCAGCTCCATCTGGCTCTTCTCTCCCATCGTGTCCCCCTAATCTCTCTGCAAGCGTACTACTGCGCATGCTCAGAAAACACGACTGGTGTGACGTCAGATTGTTCTTTCGCGTAAAGGACTGGAGTGTGAAGTTTACATTTTTTTAAAAATAGTGCATGACTTTACAGGAGCTGTGTGAGCCTGTGGCAGATGAAGATGATGCCCAGGAAGTGTTGGAGGACATGCTGAACAGACATCTGACTCGTGAATACCTTGAGGTGTTGCGAGCTGTCCTGCTTGGAGGTGGAGTTGGTGGAGGGGATGATGCCATGGAGGATGACACTGTGAAGGGGGGGCACGTTCTGGAGGTGGTGTCCGACATGGGCCAAGCAGCACTCCGATCAGAGGCCAGCTGTCAAGCTATCACTTTGTGCATCCTGAGGGCTCTGTCATGGCATGACACAACTGCCTGCTTGAAAGCGGCCGCCCTGTGTGGCCCTGTCGTGCGGCAGCTGTGCCAAGACGGCAGCTTGACTCCTGAGATTGCATCTCATGCGATGCTGAGTGTGCTGCAGGGCCTGCATGTACACGGACAGCATGAGGCTAATCAGGGGGCGTTGGTCTCTCTTGGGGCACATATGTACGAGTGCTTGCGCCAGGCCTTCCCGTGCGTGCTGGATGTGCTGAAGCGCATACCAGACTGCAATCTAGGAGAGTTGCATAAGCTGGATGAGAAAGTTGTGCAGGGGAGTGGAGGAGGAGGCTCCAATTCCAAGATGGAAAAGGCCAAGAAAGATCTATTCAAGAGAGTTACTTCACAGGTGTGTCTTTTATGAAAATGCTGCCTTTATAAGACATCATCAAGTTTATGACATTACCCTTTCAGTTGGTGGGTCGCAACGTGGGCCAGCTGTTCAAGAAAGAAGTCCACATCCGCAATCTTCCCCCAATGCAGCTGGGTCACAGGCCGAAACAAATACCATTACTGGACCAGGGTCAGTCTGGACCTGGATCGAGGGATGGAGGTGCAGACTCTATTGGACTTCAGGCGCTTTTTCAGGAGTGAGGGAAGTCCAGGTGTGATCAGTCCACAGGCAGTGTCATATGAAATTTTGAGGCTGTGATTTTTTGCACATGGTTTTTGCCCTTGTTACAATGGAAATTAATAGATCTCAAAAAACATTTTGACTGACAGCCAATTTCATACCATTTGTAATGCTAAGTTTAGTTAACTTGCACTAATGATGTGCATGACAAGAACGGTACTAGCAGTTATATTTTGGTGTGTTATGGTAGCTCCATATTTATTACGTTAGTCGGATAGCTTCCAAATAGTGCCCAATTCTGTACCATTTGTAGGTTAACCATGTCATTAAAACGTGATAAGCTTTTAACAATGCCGACAAGGTGTGTATGATGTTGGATTACTGCAATGTGCATACTTCGTTGGATGTGTGTTCAGCGATGTGCGTAATATACTAACTGGCTGATAGAAACTTCCTTCATAAGTGGCTGGGATCATTCTTCTTATAATGTGAGTCGGAATGTCAGCTGCTGGAAGGAACAGTCTATTTTGGTGCATAAAGTGGTAGGTAAGCCTGCCGTTGTGTGTTACTATTAATGCGTATGAGTTCTAGGAAGTGACGTAAAAGTTATGCAGCGTTATTGTATTTGCACTTTTAGATGAATATTGACGCATTTATCTCAGGCATACATGCACTAACTTGATCATACACAAACAAGTTGGAAATAAATTGATTGAGTCACTCTTACCAAGTGGCCATATACATTCAGTCTAGGAAAACATTTATAAACCTGCCTGAATTTGAAACTGCTCAAACAGGCTGTGAAAAAAAATCAAACGATTTACCGCTATGCAACTCACTTCCGCTGGGTAGGAAGGTGTGCGAGTGAAA
Source organism: Catajapyx aquilonaris (assembly GCA_000934665.2). NCBI lineage: Eukaryota > Metazoa > Arthropoda > Diplura > Dicellurata > Japygidae > Catajapyx > Catajapyx aquilonaris. The sequence continues at coordinate 9,743 of KZ538114.1, forward strand.
GGAGGGAGCCACAAAGTGCACTAAGGACCAGCTGCATGAACGCAAAGCAAAAATGTGTTGATCCCATGTTGTTCACAGTGGATTAATTAATTGTTCAGGGTTTACCATCATTTATGCAGCTCAGGCAAATATCCATCAGGGCATTTATCACACCATGTAGCAGCCATGTATACTTCCTCCTTCACGTTACCATATAACCTGGGCGCAGTAGAGCAGTAGTGCCATCAGCAGGGGTACCAGTGTAATATCTCAAGTAAAGGCGTACTCTTTTGCTTTTCCATTTCTTCTGGTCATGTATTCTGGTTGTGTCCTGAAACATTAAATCGATGGGTCAGTAATATTGTAACGTAATACAGCGGAATCCACTTGATTACAAATGGCATTCTCCAGATATTTGTCATGTACAGCATTACCAAAACCCACATTCACACGACTCATCTAGGGCTCTTCCGCCTCATGTTTTGCATAATATTTGGTGGTTAATGGGGTCATGCAGTTATGTGGATTCTGCTGTATAATAATAACAGACGTGCAGCTTCTCAGCTTAGGTCCTGTAACGATTTTCCATCTGGAAAAGAGCAGGAAGAGTTTGTTATTAATTGTTGTCAACTGTTGGTTGATCGGAGGTGGAAGACTTGCTAAGCAACAGCACCATCATTGCCACCCTGGCACAATAAATCAGCAGTGCCGACAGAGGTCATATTGTGTCTGCCAGGCACTCAAATGCATATGGTACAGATTGGGATGCTTTTTTGGGCAACATCTCTTGTTTTAGGGACAACATTCCCATGGGATACCATAGCTTCTTTCCACTGTGTCATTGTTGGACCGTAGCGTTCAATTGTTCGACTTGCAATAAATAAGTTGTTTACACTTCCATGTGTCAATTTTTGGAGTTGGATTTCCTATCAAGGAAGGAAGGGTAGATAGATATTCTGTACATCACTTCCACTGGTGTGGCAGTCGGACTAAATCATTTGGTATGGCCGACAATGGCAACTCGGATGGCAAGGATGGCCAGGATCAAAAGCCTAGTCAGAGTGAGTCTGAAGAGAAGGCCGCAGTTGAGGTGGAGGAGGAGGATGGGTCTGAAGCCAAGAAAGAGGATAAGCCTGAAGACAAGACGGAGGATAAGCCTGAAGCAGAGGTAACTGAGGCGGCTCAACCCAAAGTAGAGGAGCAAGAAACTGATGCTGAGGGTGTAAAACCAGTCACCAGTGAAGAGAGGCCTGAGTCCAGCCCCTCCCCTATCTCACAATTGGTGCAGGCAGACGATACTGTGAAGGAAGATCAGGAAAGTAGTGCACCTGAAACAACGAGTCTGAAGAGTCGTAAATCAGAAACCAATATAAAGATATCACAGAGCAAGAAGTCAGTCTCCGTGTTCGGGGTAGGTGAGCCAGGTTCCATCCCAGTTTCTCGAGGATCCATTGTCGACGTGATTGAAGATTCAGACTCGACAACTATAACGTCACGTGCAGGTGAGGAGCCAGTTTCTCGAGGATCCATTGTCGACGTGATTGAAGATTCAGAGTCGACAAATATAACGTCACGTGCAGGTGAGGAGCCAGTTTCTCGAGGATCCATTGTCGAAGTGACGGAAGATTCAGACTCGACAACTGTAACGTCACGTGCAGGTGAGGAGCCAGTTTCTCGAGGATCCATTGTCGACGTGACTGAAGATACAGAGTCGACAAATATAACGTCAAGTGCAGGTGAGGAGCCAGTTTCTCGAGGATCCATTGTCGACGTGACTGAAGATTCAGACTCAACAAATATAACGTCAAGTGCAGGTGAGGAGGAGAAGGATAGGTTTCAACCCAGCATCAGGTCATCATTAAAGTTTCATCCCACGATGACATTGGCATCATCTCGGTCTACTATTACTGTGGCAGGACTTGATTCTGCCAGGACAAAAAGCAGTTCCACTCTGAGTGAAAAATCTGCATCACCATCTGTCAGGCACATCAGTGGAACAGCCCTTATAAAGAGTATCCTCGGAAAGACGTCTGAAAAGCTGAGGAGTCGTGAGGATGTTGATGATGCGGTCCAAGAGGAGGCAGTCCAAGAGGATGAAGTCCCAGAGCCAGTTCCTAGCCATGAGACACTTCCAGATATGGAACAGAGGAAAGAGAAGCATTGGACCTCGAGCCTTCTAGTGACCAAGTTGACACCACAGTCATCTGCTGCTGAAATTAAGAAAGTCCCATCTGATGTCATCTACGATTCTGACCCAGGAGTGGATGCAGCATCCCAAATGATAGAACCTCACCCCAGAATCAAAGTCAAAAAGATGCTCAAAGAACTGATCACAGAAGGCCAAGCATCAGAAGAGGCTCAAACTCTCATTTCCGAGATTACCGACTGGGATGACGGGTGGGAATCGACACTAGAACCTGGCCGTCGTATATCCGATGTCCCTGACAACATGACTGTGGAAGAGTATTTGCGCTGGTATAAGACAGACGGGACTAAGATGGGAGAGCACGAATATCTAAAAATGATTAGAAAGGAAGAGAAGCTCCGCTTTCAAAAGTCAGCAGAGGAGCAGATCCTTTCCAACCGCTTCTTGACTCAGTCTCAGAAGCACTATGAGATGATGAAGTTGAAGCTCAAGACCAAAACTAAAACCCTCACCCTAGACGACGTCCTGGCCTTCCGTGACCCACACCACGTGACTGCCTGCCGACGCCTGCGTGATGCCGGGTTGGATGCAGAGGCAGCAGAGCTGGAGGCTCTCATGGATGCGGAGAAGGCCAACCGAGAGCTGCTCAGAGCGGCTGGAGTGCCCATCGAAGAGCTGCCTCCCATCATGCAGGAGAAGCCCAAAGTACTGGAGAGAGTCCAGAGCGAACTACGTACATCTGGGATTGCAGTTGCCCAGCGCTTCTACCAGGAAGCATTGAATGCGAGGTCTTCTCTGGCCAACTGGCTAGAGGAAAATAACATGATCATGGCCGCGGAACATTTCTTCAAGTCTCTGCCCACCATTTCTGCCAGGTATGATGTTTCAATAATTGTTGCTTGCACAGGAAATGGTCCAGACACTTGTCAATAGTCAACCTAAGTGTCCAGATCCTTTCTGTGCCGATATTGCTGGAACAATTGTTTTGAAAATTAACGTAACGCAGGAATTGTATGACATCTACAGTCGTCATAATTGGTGAATGATTCTCACTTACCTTTTCAAACCAGGTTGCGCATACTTCGCCTCCAGGGCATCTGCTGGGCCCTGCTGGACTTGGGCTCGCATCACCTGCGCATGGGCCACTGGGAGGAAGCACGCCAAGAGTTGGAGGGAGCCATCCAGTTGAGTGAGGGAAAGGCGTGGGTATGGAATGGAGTCAAGATAGCCAATGAGACTGCCAAAAAACTGTGCGGTGTCTTTATCGGGTTGGGAGAGACGGAGCTGAAGGCTGGGAAGTTCAAGGATGCGGCTATTCGCTTCAAGAAGGCTCAAGCCGTGGCTTCCAGGTTTGAGTTGGCACAAGTAGAGGCGGAGGCACACTTGTATATGGGAAAAGCATTGGAAGGGGTAGACAAGATGGCCATGGCTGTAATGGAGTACAGGACATACATGGACCTCCTCAAGGTAGTCAGAGAGGTATTGCTTCAACCTGAAGGGCCGGTTGCACCGAGGCAAGATTCAGGTTCAGGTAAAATTTGCTAATTGTAGCCGACAATTAAGAACATGAGCAACGAACCTGAATCTTGCGCCGGTGCAGCTTGTCCAAAACCAGTGAATGAAATTTATTCATTGCAATAATTGAATGCTGGCATGGAAGAACGTTGCAAATGATTTTTGGCAACTTTTCAGGAGACGTGTTTTTCTGCTGTGGATCCCATGCAAAGTGAATGCACTCTTGCTGGAATGTCCGGCTTTTTCTCAGCTAAATGAACGGATAGCGTTGGGTGGACTATTCCGTTCGAACCAGCTGGTCATTTGCTACGTTTCTACAGTGTCAACTCAAAACAGCCAAAATGACACTTACAACGTTCTTCCATGCCAGCATTCAATTGTTCACATCGTTGTCATTGATCTGACGAATGGAATAGCTCAACATTTTCATAATTTTTCAGTAGAGCCACAAGAAACCTGCAAACCGCTATACAAATACTCGTACAAAGCAGGGCGTTTTGATTTTCCTTTCTAACTCTAACGCCATTTGTCCCATGTGTTTGCCAGAATGTGACCCAACACTTGATGGTGCTAGCAGAGGCCATAATCCAATTTATGTCGAATTCATCCTGTTGTCAGATTGACGACGACATGCAAGGTTTAATTAGCTGACTTGCGGAACCTCTCATTTTTTCCCCTTCACTTTTCATCCTTCTTTCTGCATGCTCATCGGAAAATTTAAAGTCGACGCCAGCGGAAATGGAAGAGGAAGAGTATGTGAAACTGCAGGCCCGAGGCCTGAAGCAAATCTCCTCCTGCATGGCCCGTATGGGGTATGGCTTCCGCGATGACGCCCGGACTGCCATGGCAGAGTTACAGTTTCTTGCTCAGAAGTGGAACATGTATGAACTGGAAGGCTGGGCCCTCATCCAGCGCGGACACATGGAGGTGGAGGAAGGCACCTTCACAACGGCAGCCCTTTTCTACCAGCATGCCTACGTGGTCACACACAGGGCGAAACTCTGGCGCATCTGCGAGGAGGCAGCCACCCTCTGGGCACACGCCAGGAGCGCCACCCTACTCCCAGGATTCATGGGCCTCATTCAGCAGGAGGGACAGGGGGCGATGCAGGTGCTTCTGGACTGGAAGGCCCACCGCATGCATCTGCAGACCGTCTCCATCCACAGCCAGGTGGCCCAAAAAGCCTGTATGCTTCAGAAGGCAAGCCAAACTACTCCAAAACCAAATACCACAGGTTGACCAGTTTTTAATATTTGTGTGTATACTACACATGTAAAGTAATAACTTACCGTACATAAAAAAACACTAGATTACAGAAGAGGGCTTGATTTCTCGCAAAAGGAACTCCACCATGGTAAACACCTTTAACTTTTCTTTCAATAGAAACAATTTTGTTCAACTTTCTGTCATTCACCGGGTTTGTTGATGGCCAGTAAATGACTCAATCTGTCATTTTGGTGTAAAATCCCATGTAATTACTAGTAGGCACCAGCGTCCCTACATAATCATGCGCAAACATAATCATGTTCCCACTTAAGAAAGGAGTGGGCAACTCCATCACACCAAATATGACAGAGATTAAACTGCATTTGTAAAGCTCGGATGTAAACAGAACGGCACATTTTCATACGCTGGTGAGCTCCTGCCTCCCTTTCAAAGCTGCCAATGTTGCATGCGCCTTTTGCCTGTGTAAAGACAAAAGTTCCTTCTTTCAACCTTAAACTAACCGAAATTCGACCCCTTCCATATCCTACCCACCACCACTGCAATCATTGGCAACTTGACAACAGTACAAGACAATCCAAGAAGGCTCACCATTTGACACAGGGATAGTGACTACATGGAATTTTCGACACCATGGCTACCGTCTAGTTCTTACGAATACTGAACGTACACCCTGAATAATGAAAGTTCCACTTCATTATAAATGGAAAACCAAGGTCAAAAGAACTGTTCGTCATTTTGCACAATAAAACTCCCAAAGAGCAGACTGCACATGGGACCTCTACCTACATCATAATCAGACCAAATGTCACAGCCAACAAAAATTCCTTCTATTTTTTAACTATGTTTCCAGGGAACTCACCAAATCACTCTCTTTCTACCTGAAATACAAAAAAAATCGTTAATGTGGCAGTAAATTGCTAGATCAGAACTTTTAAAAATCAGAGTGCACATTCTTTCCCTCCTTGGCTTAAATCATTTCTTGCCTACAACACACTCGGTGAATAGCCATCCAAATGCAGTTTGTTCCTATTGAAATGTCCGTAGTGTTTCAGCGAATTTTTTTTTGGCATTGCATTTGGAGTTACGTTGCTTAAAAATAAGCAGCATAATGCCAAAAAATCACTAAAAACTAGTCATTTCAATTAGAACAAATCGTGTACATTTCATATAAACAATATGTATAAATTTGTAAAAATCCAGGGACTGTTTTTATTACTATGACTTGCTTTCGTCGTTTGCGTTACTGTTGTCACTAGTAACTGTATGAGGAGGACTTTTAGGCTCCTCCAACCTCTCTGTATCGTGAGTCTTAGTACTGCTTTTGCTACTGCTGCCACTTTCGGGTTCTTTGAGTCTCTCTCGACACTGCCAGCAGTATTGGCACACTTCTGCACTTCGTCTCAGCAGCAGGTGGCAGTTGACCGAGCGCAATGCAGATTCATAGAGCACACCCTTAGCATCATAATCACTAAAGTTACCCTCTGATACCAGAATCTTGGACATGTCCGATGTTACGTAGGCCTTGGTGCTTCTGGTACCAGCCGAATTGCACTTGGCCCCAGGACACACCTGATACCTGTCTATGGTGCTCACAGCCTTCCGGATCATCCACACTCCAAGTAACCTATTCTTCCCAATGTCAGCATATATGGGGTTCCCACGAGAAACGGGCTTAGAATGGGCATACACTGTGTAGGTGAAGTCTGAGTGAATCACTAAGGCTTTTTGGACCTTGCGGTTTCGTATAAACAGCAGTTCAATGCGGCCCTCCCCACCTGGATTTAGATGCCAGCCCAGAGGCAAGCCCTGAGATGGCCCACATCCATTAGAACGAAGTTGTTTTTTGACACTCTGAAAGAAGGCAGTGTAGCCTTCATGAGTTTGAAGCTGGGGAAGTGGGATGGGAACAGCAACTCGTCCCTGGGGATTTGCTGAGCGGACACGAACAGTGGGGAGGACTGGGGCAGGCCCCGCAACCGAGGTTGGTGTAATGATGCGAGGCTTCAACTTGGCTTCAGCAGGTGGCCTTCCCGGTTGGAGCTTCACAACCCTGACTATATTTGCACTAGGTGCCGCCACTGGAGTGAGCGTGCCTGGGAGTTTAGCTCCTGCTGGAAGCACTGTGATTGGTCTGGCACCTGCTGGCAACACTATGGGTTTGGCACCAGGTGGAAGGACTGCAATGGGTTTTGGCCCAATTGGCAGCACAAGAGTTCTGTTGGAAGTTGTACTTGGCACTGGCGACTTTTTTGTCTGTTCAGTGCTTTCACTTAGGCTCTCCACCTTGCTGATGACACACAAACTGTCCTTCTCATCCTCCTTTTCAATGACCTGGAGGCTCTGAACACTCTCAATAACACAAATGGCCTGATCTGGGGGCTGCTCAGGAACTACAGCCGGAGTACATAGTGGCCGAGTTACACTCCATGTCACACGATCGCCTGTGTTGCCAGATAGGGACACCTGGGGTTTGGAAACATGGGGACGTGAAGGCTGTGAGTGACGAGGGATATCTAAGGTGACCACCACTTTCTGGCAGGTAATGTTACGGGTCAGTAGGTGCTGTCGGAGGATAGAAGGAGCAAAGTCTGCCTCCCAAGCAGGCCGGCAGTAGGTGTGATGACGCAGTGCACCTTTACCACCTGGTATCACTGGTATAACTGGTATAGGTAGCAAGGGCTCGTCCTCACCAGAGTTCTCTATGTGGACACTTGATTCAGATCCCGCACCACTGAGATCATCATCTGAGAAACCCAAACCTGCTGTGACATGAGATGCTGATCCAGTCTTACGGGAACGTAGCCGCCTTGCCATCGTTGCTACCACAGCGTGTGCCTTCAGTATTGTTCTGGCACGCCGCATGCGACGTCCCTTATCTTTGGTCCATTCAACTGGCTCCGCCTTCATCTTCTTTCGGCGTGGTTTCCTCTGTCGAGGCATCTCCGGAGCTGAATCCGAGTCAGAATATGCCACCACCCTCCGTTTGTACCGTCTCTTCCGCTTGGTTGGAGAAGAGGAAGTGGAGGAGTCACCCTCCACCAGCTGGACCACAGGATAGAGGAGGTCACAGTCCATCCCCTCCTCCCCTGCATTTATAGCAGAGTCTGACATTGGAGGAGACTCAGAGTTGGGAGACATCCAGGGGGGCAGGAGCTCTGGTTCAAGACCAGGGACGAGCGGGGGCAGCAGAGGAGGCCATGGGTCACATGCATACATGACGATCCCCACCAGCTCTTAGGCTGAAAAGTAGACAGACACATTATTAGTCAATTTGCACAAGACCACAGCATCGCATAGAATAATGATTCAATTCGTCTTAAGGCTTGTTCCCAAAGCAACTATTAAACCCAAAATTAAACAGAACAGCTCCGTTTCACTGAAAAACGTGAGCAGGTCTGCGTCATATATCTTACCGGTACCAGGGATGGAAAAAGTACCGCTTCCTTCCAAGAAGCGCTTCTTTTTTCCATGTGCAGGGATAGAAAAAGAACCGCTTACCGCCCAAAGAAGCGGTTCTTTTTCCATCCCTGACCGGTACTGCTTTTGCACATGGAAAAACGCAAGTTTGGCCATCAAAACCAATGTTTCTCAATAAAATTGTAGCTCTCTCATTTCTTGACATTCAATGTACTGGTACGTTGATATTTACATTTTAACATACTGCATATCCATTGACTGCTTCTCGTTTACTGAATTTATTCAACTTGTTACATGCTGTTTATGAACTGCACGTTGATAAATGGTCGAAAAATCAGATGTTCACTGAACATTGGTATATTTTTAATGCTAGCATTTTCAGCATGTTTCAAGTACTGGTTAATATGCCGGTGATGCCAGTACCCAATCTTCATATCCATGCATTGACATGCTGTGATGATTTTGATGACTGATCCTTCCAATACGTTCCCATGCTTTATTCCATACCCTCCATCCTCCCCGTGTCTGCTCCTCCCATGTCTGTCTTTCTCCTGTCGTCCTTCTGTGGTCGGCCAGGTCTTTCCCAGCTGTGCCTGTGGCTCTGTGCCTTGCTCTTTTTTTTGCCCCTCTAGTAGTTAGTATCCTCGAGGAGATTCGCCCAACATGGCCGCCCACAGCGCACTGGTGCCGCAGCAGGAGAGGATATTTCCCGCTCCTTCTCCCCTACCTGGGTCGCCCCTCCTGCGATCGGGTCTGGGCAAGGGAGGGGCCTCCACGGGGCCAGCCCCCTGCCCCGGGGCGACGACAGGGGCGCGCAGTGGGCAGGGAAAGGGACATGAGAATGGAATCGGAACAATCTGCGGCACCGCTAAGCAGCTCCGGAGGTGCCAATCCTGGTACCGTACGTACTCCAAGCACATACGGTATCACAGGCAGCAGCCAGGGAACCCGATGGTCATCGCAGGTGGCCCGTTCTTCGCACGGTGCCACAATCGCCGAAAATGAGACACCAAATATCATTAAAAAACAAAAACAAAACCTACATGTTAGGTATTTATATATGTAAAAAAATTACAGTTTTCGGACTTTTCCCTGGATCAGCGTCAGTGTGACTATAGTCACAGCACTCTCAGTACTATAAAAGTGGGTTGGGTAGCCGTGACATACATAACTACCAACAAACTTCTTGATTTACATGTTGATGTAGGCTACCTGGCAACGTATGAAGTGGAGAGGGGAAAATTCGGATACTATGTTACAGTATTAATAAATGTGTTGGGAGTAGTCACCAGGCTAAAAGTATTAAAAATCAATCGATCAATAAATGTAAACATATAAAAAGCAAAGTTTGTTTCTTTGTCAGACTAAGTATGGGTATGAAATGATTGCCCAGTTTGGTTTCCATGCCAATACCATACAACAACAGGTTCTGATGCTATAAAGTGAAATATAATCAATAATTATCATGTTTTATTTTGTTGCTTAATTATTTTACTTCAAATATTATAATATTTCTCGGTACCGTACTTATAATAGCATCTGAACATGTTGCTGCATATGGTAGCCCATTGCTATGTAAACCAAACGTGACAAACAAACAACATTACACACCCATTTTCATACCCACACATGGGGCAAACAAACAGGCAAACTACCTTTTACATTTATATATAATATGAAGTTAAATACACTATACTCCCAATTTTCTGTGCATTGCCAAAAAAAAATAAGGTTAGAAATAAAATCCGAAAAGAAAATGCCTGTATGTCTCTCAAACAAGGAAATCATACTTTCTCTAGAAGACAAAATAAAATTCTAAGACAAGTTTTATTATTTTGATTAAACCTTATTTAAAACAGCATACACTCAGCAAAGTAGTACTGTACATTAAGAGCGTGTGAATGGCTCATTTTCAATGTATCTGTAGCCCCATTTCCGGATTATCCGTGTTTAACGATTATCCGGCGGCACCAGTGCAGTAATTAGCCCGGATAATCGGGAGTACCGTAGTGCATATATGGCTTATTCCACCACCGTATGACGCAGGACTAGAAAAAAAGCGATCGAAGCGATTATTGTCCTTCTAGGCCTGCGCTCCAGAAAAATGCGAGCCGATGCTAGCGAAGTTTTCTATAGTTGCAATATAAATATAAGTAGCCCTTAATTAATCATTGCCAGATAACTGACAACATTGGCAACATTGCATGGACTGAGTTCAAAATCTGGCGCCCCTTTTTCTGTTGGCTCCCCTGTCGCTCCTCCCCTCTCTCCTCCCCCTCCCTTGACATTATGGTCTCCCCGCCTTCCCCCTCCATCATGACGGGTTGGAAAACAAGCGAGTGTGTCGGTGCGCACGGGATCTATTTCCGGATTTTGGTCCTGTCCGCTGCAGCTGCAGTTCCATTCCACTCTCTGGACTAGACTCGCCCGCCACTTGGGCCTCTCCTCGCTCCCTCCCCCGTCGGGAGAGCGCAGATCGCAAAGAGGGGGGGGTGGCGGCTTGCCCCGGGGCCGCCCCCGCTCTCACAGCCCTACCCCTCATCTTCCGACCCCTTCCCCATCCCCCCCACTCCCCTTCCCTTCCTCAACCCCACCCCGAAAGAAGTTGGGTCCTAGCCAGTTCTACTCTTCTGAAATAGAACACGCTTGCCTGCTGCTGCCCGCCCCTTCCCACCTCCCCTCGGCTGTAGTTCTGCCCACATGGTGGTGGTGCAGTGCAACCAGTGCAGCGGCAATGTGCAACACCACCAGTGCGGGATACACGCTCTCTTTGCAACTCCTGCTGCTGCCTCTCCTGCACGACCTGTGATACCACCCGTGGTGTCACTCCAAGCGGATCCCCCGGCCCCTCTGCTGCACTGCCCAGAGATGACCGCAAGGGCACAGCTCATCTGCCGACCCAACTCACATCCCTTCCAGGAGAGGAGCCTCACCCTAGACCAGCCAGTCAAGATCGGAAGGAGCGTCGCCAGGGTCAGGCCCGCACCAAACAACTCCATCTTCGACTGCAAGGTATCGTCACGCTCTTCATGTACTGCCGAAAGCATGTAAACGATAACCTGCCATGAAAGAGTAACAGCCAAACTTCCACCGCAACATTCGATTAGGCCGCCTTTACATATGAGCAATTTGATCAGCGATGGGGCAAAAGTAACAATTGCTTTTTGCCCCAAAAAATTGGTTTCATGGCATCGAATCACTCATATGTAAAAGTGACCTTAGACAGCCTGTAGCAGCGAAAGGGATGAAATGATATGCTGCAAGGTACAAGCTTGCTGGAAAATTGATGTCACTGATGTAACACATAATTTGCGTTATTGAGTGGAATTTTCGTCGTACTACTAGTTACTTCTAACGTAGCATTACCAGTGTAATACAATGGTACTGCTAAGTTTGCAGTAACTAGTAATACGACGAAAATTCCACCCATTGATTTACAATATAATAGAGATGCAGCAAATTGTCCGTCATAGTGCAGAATACAACCAGTGCTAGTTGCAGGTGTATAATTGAGCATAAACATTACTCGCCATGTGTTTCCAAGCAAAATTACGACTCCTAACATGACCCTAAAATAACTTGGATGCTCTCCATGTGCTGCGAGTGGGCCTCCCGATTGCTTGCTGAATTAGGTGCAGCATGGATCAATGACAAACTTGACAGGTTATAAAGATAATGAGTGATATCAATGTATTAAAGTGCAATATCAGGTTCATGCTTCCCACTTGAGACTCAGGCAGGATGAATGAAGGATTCTGTCTAGTGGGAAGCTGTTGACGTAAGCGGCCAGCACACTGCAGTTGCACATGCGAGGTGCGAAGGTTGGTCTCAAGCCAACATAACAAAAAAAAATGTTGCTTTTGCGCTAATCCTAGTTACAGAGAACCTCTTTTATCACTTCCAATGGGTGCTTAGCCAAGATAAAAGCTGGGGGTAAAGCAAATATTGTTGGTCACACTAATAACACCTCTTTTAATTACTCATGCGATATAGAGTATCTACATAAAGATTGCAGGAGAAGTTTAGCTGTTACTAAGGTATGGTCATGGTTGGTTATAGTCACGGTCTTATGGTTATAATGATAAGTTAGCGTCCAAACTTTTGTAATTCTTGAGGACAGGCTTGTAACATCAGGTGTTGTCAAAGTCATTACAGTACTTGTTGATTTGTGTAACTTTAATGTGGTAGTGACATGCGAGCACAAAATCTTTTCTTTCTCATAGCGTACAGTGTTCTAACTGAATCACACAGTGGCCCAAAGTAAACTGTTTTTCTAGGCAGTTTTTGAATATTTAAGCACATGCAGTACAGTATAGTGTGTTACGTACAGATTATTTCGGTGAAGTGATTTTGAAAGCATTGCTTTTCATTAAAGTCATGTCCTGTTAGGTTTGTGAGCATTAAAGTAGGTACCATTTCATGTATCTATCAGCATCTGATGATATTTGAGTAATTTGGCATGCACCATAGTCTGGTATCAATTAGTGTGACCCCAGGCAACACGCTAGCAAGGGTAGATAATGAGGTCTGCTACAAAAATTATTCAGTTTCTACTCTTCATTAGCTTGAATGACTGAATTGTCGCTTATTGAAAGAAAGGAAACCAGGATTAGCTCATTTATAAGGCTTTTTCCAGTGTAGAATGACCAGGACGAATTAAAGGGCATGTGACCTCTAGAAGGCTTGGCAATAAGCAGGGAATTCATTACCATAATTACGACACATTCATGCCACTTGAAATTCGTGGAGCGTTTTGTGTCATTAAACTGAAGCATCAGAACAGCTGCTAATGGGTTTCTCCATTTAAATGAAGTCCGGCAGTGTTTGTGTAGCCTGAGAGCTGCTACATCTGTTAAAATGACACATTGCTTATATGCCTTGTTATCTTTACACGGAGAGATATTTTTACTTGGTGCTGATGTTTATGCTTGTTAATTAGTGTGACAAATTCAGTGTAAGCCTACCAGAATTGATTATGCAGTCAGTTGGAATGAAGGAGAAAGTGAGAGAAGGTGCTACCCAGATTGTTTCGGAATACATTAAGTTACCCGTGGCCTCCAAATTAGGGTCAATGAGCTTAACTGATGCCAGCCAGTAGCAGTGTTCCTTTAGTGTCATTCTTATACTCCGTTTGCCACTTTCAGTGTGAGGCATATTTTGCTTGCTCTCTGCATACCATTTCCCCGTCTTTATGTGAAGTTAGAAACCCTTGTTTTGTACCTCTTTCGCAGGTTCTTTCCCGCAACCATGCACTGCTGTGGTACGACAATGGAAAGTTCTACCTGCAGGACACGAAGAGCAGCAATGGCACATTTGTCAACAACCAACGCCTCAGTAAGGGATCGGAGGAGTCGCCTCCTCGGGAAGTATGCTCTGGGGACATTGTCCAGTTTGGGGTGGATGTCATGGAGAACTCGAGGAAGGTGACCCATGGGTGCATTGTAGCCACACTCAAATTGTACCTGCCAGATGGAAAGGAAGCCAAAGCCAGCCCCACCACTGGGGTCACATCTGGAAGTGGCTCTGGGGCTGGAAATGTCCCCTTGCAAGACCTATATCAGCTGAATCAGTACCTGCAGGAGGCCATGCAACGTGAGCAGATGCTGGAGAATAAGTTGGCTATGATCCAGCGCCTTGTGAAAAGCACCAAGGAAGCAGCTGAGTCAGGCTGGAAGTCCATGATAGAGGAGGACCGGCTACTGACTCGAATCGAGATCCTGGAGTCCCAGCTGCAGGCAAAAGCTTTCCCTGAGGACAAATCTAAAGAGGAAGTGCGCCTGCTGCAGGAAGACAAAGAGAAGTACCAGTCCACGGCTAAGGAAAGCTTGTTGCGGATGCTGCAGGAGAAAATGGGTGCAGCCAAGAAGCTTCAGGAGGTGGAGAAGGCCCTGAGCAACACGGAAGATGAGTGTGTGGGGCTGAAGGAAATGTGTGATCACAACCAGGAAGAGCTGCAGGAGATAGGAACTAAGTACGGTGATGAGCAGAAGCGTGTGGAAGAGCTAGTTCGTGAGCTGCAGGAAGCCAAAGAGAGGCACAAAGAAGAAATGGATCGTATGGAGCAGGAACGCAAGGAGCTGCAGTACCAGTTGCAGGACAGGGGAAAGGGGGGTGGTCCTGCAGGTGAAAGCGGGGGTGATAGTGAAGGGGGCAGTGCCGGTCCGGCTCCTGCAGAGGAGGAGGAAGATGATGACGAAAACAGTGGGGATTCTAAGGTTCGGGTCAAGATACAGGACCTGCAGGAGAAGGATGATGACAACGACAAGATGGACAATGATGTTGAGCAGGATCTGGTGTCGCAGCTGCAAGAGAGAGTCCGTTGCCTTGAGGCACAGCTGCAGGAGAAGACAGAGAAGGCACATCCAGTTCTAGAGGATGATGGTGATGAGAGCGAGACAGGCTCTGAGAGCAGTAGTTCGTCCGTCTTGGTCGCCAATGGGACTCTTGTGCGTCCGGCTAAGGACAAGGACGACATCCAGCGCTTGCAGGGTGAGGTGTCACGCCTCCAGGAGGCAAACCGCCGAGAGGAAGAGAAGCGGCGCCAGGCAGAAACCCAGAATGAGCGCCTGAGCTCTGAGCTCGATTCAGCCACTGCCAACATCCGACAATCTTTTGACGAAGCCAATCAGCTCAAGCGGCAGCTGCAGGGTTGCCAGGAGAAGCTGCGGCTCAAGGAAGAGGGTGTCGGAAGGGACATGCAGGATCAAGAGAAGCACCTGCAGGAGCAGTTTCGCCAGAAGGAGGCTGAGCTCCGGAGGCAGCTGGAGGAGGAGAAGCTCAGATTCAAAGCCAGCCTGGCAGAGGCCGACGCTCTCCGGCGCCAGCTCCAGAGTGGAGCCAGGCGGAGCAGCAGCAGCCAACGGAATGCTCCACCAGTGGATGCAGATCTGCTGAGGCTAGCGGACCGGCTGCAGGAGACTGAAGACCAGCTGGTGACCCTGAAGGAGAAGTATGCCAGCTGCAACCTGGAGAAGACAAAGCTAAGTGGAGACCTGAGGCAGATGCAGGAGGACTTGAGGAACACGATAGGGAGATCCCGAAGAGCAATAGTGTGGTTCGTGGTTCCCCTTGCGGTTCTTTTCTTGGCCATACTCATCGCCTTTCACCCGTCGACCTGAGACCACAACTATCCTTAAAAAGCATAGTGCCATTTTTTTGACCTGGAACTTTCATGATGTGAACTTTTTTTTTCATGTTATTTTTGTTGTGAGCCTCCCCTGACATCAAGGTGGAATGTTTGCATGGACTCAGGGAGTAGGCAAAAGGTTAAGGTTGCATGGACTGGTGAGTGTGGATTTCTTGTTCAGTTATTCTGATGACATTGCACATAGTCATGAGTGTTGTGAGTGCACAATAGCCAAAATTCGGAGGTCACAAAAAGTCAGGAAGGGGGGTTACAGAGGGGAACGGCAAGTACTGAAAATAATGATATTGCAATTTATATACAGATGGAGAAGTTTCTGGTAAAATTTGTGATTATTCCTTGCTGGAATAAATTTTGTTTTCGTTTCTAATTATCCATTCAATTGGAAAGAGCAATAAAAATGTGCTTAAAAAGATGTGTAGAGGATGTGTGTCGGTGTGAAAGTGCAGTGCGTAGAGAAAAGTGTTGGATAAAACTAAAGGCAAGGTGTGCAGGGAAGAAGATTAAAAAGTGGTTCTGACAATGTGACTGGCAGTGTTCCAAGATTGCCAACAATAGTTAGTTTCGAGTCGTAGCATTGTTTTAATTTTTTGCCTTGCACATCTGGAAAATTCGAATAGGTCACAAGACAGCTGTTGCAGTCCGATCTGAATAATATATGCATAATAGTAATTTGTAAGGCTGCTGCCTAGGTGTTGATTACGGGTTAGCATTTTCATTTCCTTCCAACATGGATCTTCAAACAAATGTCATTTTTTGGCTGCGAGCAGAGCTGTGCATCGATAGCAAGAATTTGTCCCCTCCCTTTTTACTTGTGCACCTCCTCCGCATGGTACGGAGGAAGATGTACTGTATACTGTACAGAATATTAAAATTGTTGTCACTTGATGGAAAAAAAACATCTAGCTTCCTTTACAGCCAGCACGATTATTTCACTCCCACAACCCCATGTCTCACGGATCCAGTGCATGACCGAATGATAGTTCTGCTAATTATAGTGGATCTGCTTGGGGCTTGCATAAAAGACAAGACACGTTCCTCTGGAAAGTAGCCACGACCCAGTTCAAAATAGTATGGTAGGGTCGTGTCCTGAGCTACACTTTTGTCTCATACACTACGGAGCCCCCTATCATGCAAATAACCCTGTCACCTTCTCATATCGGTTGATACCGGTTGATTGCTTATTGGTCGTGCGTTCATGCATGTACGGATGTATCATGATAAATGTATACAGTCTCACAGGTTTATGTAACCAGCTTTTGAAAGGTCGCTTTCCCTAACATGCGCTGGCCTTGGTGTGTGTTTAGTTTAGGTTTCTTTTTCTTTTTTTCGTGCCAAATTGCTGGCATTTTGCTTTCAAGATGAAGGCGCCGACTTGCTTAAGGGAAATCAAGTTTTAGGAAGTTTATATTGGTTATCGGAAGCGCTGAAAGGGGTTTGAATTCAATGCCCCTCGAGAGGGGGTTGATTCTCTATTGATATTTACACAATTGATCAAAAAGCTTTGGGGGGGACATGGTGGGTGGGAAATGGAGCTGCGGAGAGAGCGGAATCGATTCTGAACCTCACCTGCTGCTAATATGCCCCTAGTATGACCTGCGTGTCACGAAATCGGGGCAGACCCCCTTTTGGAGTCAGCTATTATTGTTAGAGGGTAAAGCCAGCACATCCGGAAAGAGTTGGAGAAAAAAGTGCGGATAAGGGCAACAATAGGATTTCCAGCATTGTTCTTAGGTTTCTAGAGGCCCACTGACGTCACTTTGCCAATTGATCATGAAAGTTGCATATTCTCAGAACTGGTGTTTCATAGAACTGCAGGAAAAATGTTGCGTAACGGGTCTACTAATTGGCTGCAATTTTAGTTTCCAATGCGACCAAACTCTAGCCAATTAGGACTTTTGAAGAAAAAAAAAACTGGAAATAACTGCCCTTCAATTTCGTCATGACGGTATTGCTTTGTTACAGCCGGTTAGCAACAGAGAAAGTGCATTCAATTCAAATGAAGTCATATGCACTTATGGAACGCAATGTCAACATTCCTTAGAGACATGGGAGTGCTCAAGGAGGCAGATTTACGATGTTTGTGGTGAGAAGTGGATGACAGGACAAGAGGAAGTACAGGGTGTTTCATGTGTTGCTTAGTCTCCAGGAAACACCTACACCAGTAGCATCCCACAATAACAAACGAATTTTTTTTTTCGGAGACGAATTGCCAGTAGGGATGGTATCAGTTGAGGGCCAAAATAGTGCTGCTGGAGGGGGAGATGCAAATAGATAAAGTCGGGCCCTTGACTTGGCAAAACAACAAAAAAATCGGCAGCCCAAACCTGATGCTACGTAATCGCTCTTCGTCAACTTGTCAGTTATGTAACGCAACGCACCTCCGATCGTGCATATGTGACTATGTGAGGAAAAAAATATTTCTGCACAGCAAGAGATGTTCCCTCTCGGAAAAGAGAGAAGGAGCTAGTTCTTATAAATTATTAATGTCATGTAATAATTATTCATGCGGGTGTCGGAAAATGCGTCATCAGCATTCTGCTCATTGCCCGGCTCTCTCCTACGTCTTCAATATTAATACAGTACAGTAATTAATAATAAGTAATAAATAAACTTCATCAATCCCATAATTATTACACATCATTCGTCAATAAGACTCCTTGCACAGGAATATCAAGGAGACTATAGAGAATGCTTGGTAGTTGGGAGATGGAAACGGGATGCAATCAGAGACAATTGGATGCCCCTTGACCTCAATCTGTACTAATTCACACAGGACAAACGATACATCGGGCGAAGACCTCTTCTGGGATTGAGAGCCTTGCCCTGCATCATACTTTCATTGCAAGTCTGTCCTTGGATAATCCAACAGAGTCAAGGTTGA
Organism: Catajapyx aquilonaris; assembly: GCA_000934665.2. Taxonomy (NCBI): domain Eukaryota; kingdom Metazoa; phylum Arthropoda; class Diplura; order Dicellurata; family Japygidae; genus Catajapyx; species Catajapyx aquilonaris. Next base: position 28,055 of record KZ538114.1, read on the forward strand.
TTCTCTTCAACATTTGGACCCTCCAATCCCAACTTTATTGTTTAATTCCTACGTTCATTTGGTGGGATAATTGGATGCCCCCATTAATTACTTTCTAAGTAGACGCCTAGCGAGTTTGCATTTCGAAAGTAATCTTCACTGAAGGTAATGATCCGAATCAGCGAGGGTTTTGATGGGTTCATTACGTTAGTACTGGAGCTGCTGGTAGATGGAGGCAAAGTGTGGAGATGTGGTGCTGACAGGTTGTGTTGGCTCATAGATGGCGCAGTAGTTGAGTGGTACTTACAAAGCGCCAAATTTGTTTAAAATATTATGCATTGTTAAAGTGCTTTTGGTGTAACACAGGAAGCAAGTCACTATGAAACATTTTCTATAAAAAAACCATCCAGCGACGGAAGTTACTGTAAAAGCTTGAACACTGCTAGTTGCTGCTAACTTAGTAACTATAGCAGTGGGACGAAAATTCCACCCTATTTTTCCCCCTCAAATCATTTCAGGTAAATAAAATGTTAAAAACCATATCACAACTTATTCAACCGGCCCTGTACATATGCTGTAACATATTGTAATAATGATGACGTGTATAATCGTTGGGTTCCCACAATACCCCCCCACCCTTCCATTGCTTTAAACGATTCATCCAGCCGGTCAATCTGGTGCAACAACAATCACGCCCATTTATTTTAGTGCCAGCTGCTACCGTCATGCATCCAGTGACCACTGGGGACATACAAAAGGATCTGAAACTTTTTAAAGACAATAGAGGGAACAGCTAAACTACATAACCAGGACCCCAAATAAAGTGGATTTCTGTCCCTTCTTTTTTGGGGTGGTTGGAGATGGGCAGGTGCTGGGAAAAGTAGATGGGGTGTCCGAGGGAGTGCCTTAAAAAAGGCCAGGTGCAACTTTTTCCCACAGGTATGCCAACTTTTTCTAAACACCTACATGTATGGCGTCATACCAACCTACGAATGTCCCAACCTTTAGTAAAACCGCGGACTTAATTATCTTCAGGATTACAGTCCTGTGGAAGTGCTTCAACCCCTGATGCATATTTGCATATTCATGTATGGGGGTTTTTGAGGGGGGGTATGGTACACGTGCTTGAGTAAGCCGCTGGATTGATATGCACACACACAAGGGGGATTACCCCAGTACTGCACGTTGTTTTTCGGTCCTGAATTATCGATGGTGTAATGAAACATGTGGCTCATCGGGAATTCTCCAAATGTTATCTGCAAGAGAACTTCCCTCTGAGTAATTCGCAACAAATTGAACCAAATATTTCGTTTGATCATACCGACAGGAAATACTGTCATAATTCCATGGGTTGGTTTGGATGACGAGGATTGGAGGTTGGGGCTTGGGGTGGGTGGGTCAGGAGGGGTGGTGGGGGGGTAGACAACCCGAAGCCCCCTAAACCGTTGGAGAGTGTGCGCAGATGGGTCTCCAGTAACTGAATTCAGGGGGCAGCGTGCCCTCGTGTGCTGGTCCATCCAAAGGTGCCGGTTCTGGAAATCGTCATCTGAGGACCACCCACCCACCTACATCTAACTCAAAAAAAAAAACTCACGGGTAAGCACCATAGTCTGTACCCGCAATTGTTGGCAGCACTTTCTGGCGGGACTGTATCGATTTGGGGATGCTGAGGGGAGATGCATGGGGGAGATCTGATGGGGAGAGAGAAGCTGGCTGGACCCAGCATCATTTCATTCTTAGCATGTCTCTATCTGTTGGGGGGGTACGTATATGCTGGTAGGCCATACCAAGTGACCGGTGTGTTAATTGGGAGGAAATGAGCGGAAGGAAATGGTGGGCAGGTGCTTCCTGTGCCCTTTTTCATGGGGGAAGTAGATACACACAAAAAATGGGCGGGAAACAACTGCTTTCTCACTATTGAAACATTTTATTTCAACTGAATCAATTTGTTAGAATAATTTTGCTCAAATTACTCTTTGGAGAATGAAGTTCGTCCATTGTTGACCGAAGGAGTCAAAAATAACTGGTTTTACAATAAGGCAATAAGTGGAAGGAATGTGACCAGAAAAAGCTCAGCTCGACCCTCTTCCGGCCCATCTGCGCTACGGTTTGGGAGAAATACCATTGCCAGAGGCCCAGAGTGTAGCAAAACAAACAAGGACGAGCTCGGGTGTCCAATTGTGTGCTTCGAATATTCAAACAGGTGGAAGCTCTCACGGTAGGAAAATATACTCGAGAAGTGTGTGCTAACTCTACACACTTGGTTATTTTAAAGCCAAAAATGATACACAAGGATTGAATTCACAAAGGGAGGGTTTTTTTTTTGTAGTATGTCACAGCAGCACTCTAACAAGGTGGGCACTATTTCCGAAAAAAATTTTGAAGCGTGAAGAAATGAAGTTCTAGAAATATGAGCACAATCTAACCACTCCAAACTGCTGATTATCCCAGCGTAAATTACTCTCATTATTACATTTGTGCCCATATCGGTTTTATCACCCGAACTCCCAGATTATTCCTCATAAACGGCAGTCTCAACAAGATAGAACCCTAAATTGAGATGTAAAAGGAAGTTCGTGTAATTAAAAAAAACTGCAATCTTGTCCCCCTCCTAAATCTCCTAAAGCAATTAAACCCTCATCGACTTTTACTCGCCATATCGCACGCCCCCGCTCGTAAAACCTGAATATTGCAAATACTCCCCCCCAAAAAATTCAGACTACTTTCGCACAGAAATGGCGTCCCTCTATCCCTATACCCGCCATAAAAAGCTCCCCTATGCATCCGGATGATTCACTCCGGATAAAATTGTGCGCAGTCGCCTCTGGGTCATCTGATTCTGGAGGGGGGGTCATCCAAGTACGCTAGATTTCTTGGGCATGAATCGCAATCGATTGATCTTTTGGTGTGAGAGTATATAGATCTGGAGAAAAGTGTGCGAGGGAATTGCGAATCGATCTAGGGACCGACACTCCCACGTGTCACCTTCTTCTTAATGGGACGAAGACTAATGGCTGCTAGGAAGGGAGCAGCCTAGTGGAGCATATCTTTAGGTCTGAAACACGTCTATGGACAGGAAGCCTGTAAGTGGATGTGAAAAGAGCTGGTTTTTGAGCCAGACAGTTGCTCCACAATAAATTCAGATTGATGGTTAGAACTTTGTGATGGACGATTAACTGTCAGTTCAGGGTTTAATGTAGCTTACACCCGCTTAGCCTATCGGCCTGGGGTATAAAATGGACAAACAAACTTTGCCTTTTTTCCTAACATCTCTCTGTCTGATGTTTGCCCAATCTGATAGTATCGCTAACGACCGGAAGATGGCAGGAGTGTCCAAATGGATGGTGCGCCATCTGTGCGTGACGAATAGTACTGCGTGGTAAATCGACGGGCCATCTCACTAATTATATAGGTTTTGCCAAACTTTTCAACAGGCAACAGGCAAAGCTGGCGATATGTGGCCACCTATATAGCCACATATGTAGTGTATTTGCCCCGAGGCGGCCCATTCCCACTTTCATGGGATTGAAAGCTTATCCCCTTGATACAAAGCTGTGGGTTGATTGCGAATCCAGAATTCTATCTACCATCCCTCTCCATTCCCCCCCTTTGCGAATCAATTGTAGGCTGGCTAATTCAGGCTCCCTCTTGCAATGTATATTCCCCTCTTCTTCCTACCCTATACACCCACACCCTAGGTCTCCTTCCGGACTCATGCTGCATTACGCCAGATTGAAGCTCATTAGCATTGTCATTTACATTTGGCGCCAGATGAAGCGCCTCATCACGTGATGCACCCTCCAGGCCTGCAAAATATTCGCATCAACCGACAATCAATCTTACTCCTCTATGGTCAGCTTTTTGTTTTGCATATGGTCAGGACAGTCATTGGTAATTACACGAGGATATGTGGGCATAAGTCGGGGAACTGGATGCACTGAGGGGTGTCAAGGGTGACAGTAATTTTGGAGGGTATTAAGTTTCATAGGGGACATTAATTTTTTAAAACGTAATGAACGCTGGGCTTATGGCACTTTTACATCGTCTCAATCAAGTTAATGGGCTTGACTGCGAGTCCATATTTACTTTACTGCCTTACATTACGCTTACTTTGATTTTTTTAGTATGAGTTGCTGCCAGCAACTCAAACGTGAAATTTGGCTCTACCTCCAAATTCTTCTAATTGCATATCAAAAAAATTGCATCCGAATTTATGGTGATTGCAATGTAAATATCAATATTTCAATTTTTATATAATAATTTCGCCCAGTCTCAAAAATGCTTTGAAAAACATTGGCCACCTGCTGGGCATGTGAAAAAGGAACTGGTGCTGGAGCTACATTTTTGACGTTTTCGGTCCATTTTTTTCCCAGTTTTCGTTTTTATCAATTTTGTTCTGTTAGGTTTTGTTTGGCTTGGATTTGGCGGTACTTCGACGTGGAAATAAAGCATGGCACGCTCCATGATGGACAATTTTAAGCTACCAAATCCATTCTCCAGGAGGACTGTTACTATTCAGGTAACAGCGCATGTTTTATATGTTTTTTATTTCTTGCATCCACATTATTTCAGTTTATGGCACACCCTGTATTTAACACGAGCTTCGATATAAACGGGCGTATCTCACTCGAAGGGTGCTATACTAAGCGTGGAAATGGACAAGAAAAGAAGTTGATGGAGCGTGATGGTCACGGGGTTCCTTCCCACATCAGCCTCCGGTGCTTCTTTTCTCTTCCAAACCAACCCCAGGGGGTGACTTCTACCCATGTGACTCCCATATTTTTTTTACTATCTTTCCTTCTACGCGGTCTATCTCTTTCCGGCAAGGTCCTTGCGGTCCTTATTCTTTTGCGGCTCGTTTGCCTCTAATTTACGATGGGCTCCCGGATTCACTAGGGAAACGGCATGGCGCCGGAGGAACAACCCCTTTTCCTCCCCCTTTGGCGCAACAGCTAAACACCATTAAGCGCATCAAATATGCAGCAGCAAAAAGAGTATGCCGCATAGGGCCAGCATCATCAACCGGGTCCAACCATGATGAGCATGACTCATGAGGGGTCGTCATGTGAACCAACGGAAGTTGCTTTGGCTTTAAGCCCAGTATATGCAAAGACATAAAAATATGAATATGCTTCAGGAGCCCAAAATGGAAGCAGAAGCCAAGGCCGAGGAGGGCAACCAGGAAGGCAACCAGGAAGATGGACGTAGCAAAGAAGCGTCCACCAGCAGCAAGAGAGCCTCACAGATACTGGAGTCCATCCGTGTCCCTCTGGTCGGCCTCTTCGGGAAGAAGAATCGGGACAGCAAGGTACAGTACCATCAATAGGCATGAGTGGCAAATCAAGTGTGATTCGAGTAGACTTTTTCTCATTGCAAAGGCAATTCAGGACATACTAATTTCTCGTTGCCAATAGAGTGAACCCGGAATACCGGAAGTTGGACATGAAACCTACTTTGGGTTCTGAATCCGATTCCGAACACCGTTTGTCGCTATCTCTTGCTGTGTATGCTCTAATACCTGTCCACAGACGGACAGACAGCCGTTCTATAATTTTATTTAAAATAAGAAAAATGATAAAAATTAGATATGCCAAGAGATGACGTGTCGGTCTATATCCAGTTTTTGACGAAATTGTTTCAAACGCCCCCCTTTTACTCCTAGCCCTTGAATTAGATTCCAGGGTAGGGTATTTTCCCTCCCCCCTTTGAAACGGAGTGCTGTTGCTGTCAGATGTAATTGGCTGCGTGCTGATCCATCCTCCCTTGACTGGTTCCTCCGCCTTTGGCACCATCCGATTCCCCCCCTCCTGGTGCACTGTACCAGTACTCTATTGGGTCTCCCAGAATCACTCTACCACATTTTTTTTCTTTCCAACATGGAACCCAGATCGGAACAGACCAAGCGTTGGTGATTGCCTTTCCCCTAAAGTCGCTGATTAATTTCTGCCTGACTTGCCCACCAACTGGAGCATCCCCCCTATTGCTTCTTGGACACTTTAGTTGCGGGTAAATTTTGCCTGATAAATTGCGTTAGTTGGTCCGGTCGTGTTGAGGAATGAGTAGGAGTGTAGGGGAAGTGCTTTTTTCCATTCCCTAAATCTGGTTAGAGAGTTGCGGTTACTAGTGCTGAAGAGAGACCAAATTGGATGGGGGTTGGGCAATCTGCTTTGGCAACATGGCTACTGCCAGCTGCCCCCCTCCCCTGCAGCCATGCCGCCCATTTCTATCGGAATGGCCACCGGTTTGGGTGAAGAGAGAAAAGAGGAACAGTGAGGGGGAACTTTGCCAGGGGTTAGGGGGAAACTGGCTTTCAGCGAAGCCGCCAATGTGAAAGACAAAATCCAATGCGCCATGGGATGCTGATTACAATGCCAAAAGCGACCATAAGCCACTTCAACAATAGTCCAATACTGATTGCATCTATACAGACAAACTTTCGGATTTATACCTTATTTATTGTGATTGGTTGCAAGTGTTAACTTCCGTGTGAAATATATGACCAGGTGGCTCCTATTAGTATCGAAAATCCATACTATCCGGACACGAGTCTCCTAAAGTATTCATAAGCTGATGGGCCTAAAACGTGAGAAGCAGTGACACGAGCCTGTGAGCTTCTCTGAAAATCCCTCGTGGGACCCACTCAGCAGCCAGACCCAGACTGAAAGAGGAGATTTATCAGCAAGCCAAACATAGCCCCGGAGCCAATTGTGATTTCCGACCCATTGTGGACCCCTAGTACAAAACAGGAGGCGGATTAATCTGCCAAACTTGTGTCGTGTCGACAAAGGTCGTATCCCCAGCGCCAATAAGACGGCCCCAAATGTTGTTCCACACAACTGAATCACAAAAGGGGGTTTCCATATGTCACGTGGACCCCCCACGCACTTTCCTCCTAATTAAACTCCCACCGCGATATGTCACCAACCATTGTTTTTAAACATAACATTTTTTAAATCAAAATGTCCACATACTTTTTTTTGGGGGGGGGGGGGGNGGGGCGGGGTTTGAAAAAGTTATAATGCAGCGCACACGTCACAATCAAACTGAGCAAATGTTATATGAAATCAGCTCGGTGTATCGGGCATGTCTAAGTAAATATAGGGAGAGGGGGGGAAAAAGCCAAAAACTTGTACCCAAGTCACGTGCCCCCCAAAAGGTCCGAGCATGTTCTGTCAGGAACACTCGCTCGCACAATGCTCGCACAATATCCAGAGAGAAAAAAAATATTGTACGCAGCTGGAGGATGTGGGCATTCAACTTCAGTCTTCTGGAAAAATGACGTGCTAATAAGATTTCCCTGCAAAGTTGTGCCAAATCTCCACCAAAAAAAAGTGGTTAGTGCCGTCGGATTTCACGGCCGATTACTCTCTTTGAGCTAACTTTTGTTGCTTTTGTGTTAAAATTCATGGCCAAAGAATCGATAATCTGCTTTATTAAATTTATTGAGCGTATCTAATTATGCGGGTATCGGATTTTTTTTTCTTGCCTCAGAAAAAAGGGTATACTGCTGTACACCCTTTTTAATCATTCTTCTTGTGAAATTTTTTGGAAAAATTATTCCTGGCAACAAGCGTATTCTACTACTACTACTACTACTACTACTACTACTACTACTACTACTACTACTACTACTACTACTACTACTGGAGTAGAGTCCTTGAGATGTAAACGGGGAGAAAACATTAATTAATTAATAATTGTTCAATTTATTTATACTACTACTACTACTATACTGCTACTGCTGCTGCTGCTGCTGCTGCTACTACTACTACTACTACTACTACTACTACTACTACTACTACTACTACTACTACTACAGTACTACTAAACCGGTTCAGTGGGAATTTGCATGGTTGACCACATACAGGGTTTGACATGACCCGCCTGCTGTGCATGAAATGGTTTACCATCGATAGTTATGCCTCCAGAGGGGGGCAGACTAATCATCCGAAAATAAGAGGAGAGTTAGGAACATCTGCCTCGCAGCAGGGCTCAAAGGGTCAGTATGTGTAGCATAACGCGCATTGTGTATACAAAAGGCGAGAGGGACTAATCATTTTCCTCTCATCAATCATGCTGACTGGCAAGTGCTCCACGTGCCACCCGCAAAAAAATATATAGAATAAATAACGCCATGTTTATGATTACAAAAATATTCGTTTGACCCCCACACATATCAGCAGCCCAGCAAGTCAACATCTGCCTGTATGCAATGATGGCCCCTCCCTAGTCGCGACTTGTTATTAAAAAGAATAAAAGCACGGCAGCTGCGACTCTTCTCTACCAACCTCTCATGTATATATACGGGGCTACCTGAACCCTTGTTGCAAGAACTCAATTCATTCATCATGCTCCGACGCCGCTACTTTTTGCACCCTCAGGCACCCCATCCCCGAAATCAAACCCGGGTCCCTCGAAACAAGTGCTGCTTCGCTTCGGATAACAAACGACCACTTTTCAGTTGCAGCTTTTCAGATTTATCTGATTTTTTTGCACAATAGACGTGGCTCGAGGGTGATTTGCAGTATTAGCTAATCATTGTTATATTTTGAGGTAGCGGGACATTTGGTGATGTGAATATGTCAGCACCTATCTCTCCAAAATTGTAACCCGACATTCTGGATTGTCCAGGATGACAATGCATCGATTATATCAGCTCCCTCTGAGTGTGCTAAAAGGAGTGAAATCCGAGAGCCATCCTGTACAGACACGAGCGAAAAGCGTGGGCAACACTGCAGATGGTACCTCCCCTTCCGACATGTCTCCCCCCCCCATCCCCATCCTCTCCCCTCCATCCCCCATCCAAAAAGCTTCCTCCTCCTCTTTTTGGTGGCAGACTACCAGAAGAGCTCTTGTTGGCCATCCGGTCGGAGCAATCCTCCAGTGGTCCCTTTGACACCCGAAACCGTTTTTGTCAGTGTTGCTTGTACCGGACCGGTTTTCTTACTTACAAACCCCCTGTGGAGACTGGAGAGAGGGACACCCTGTGGGTAAGTTTCAGATTATTTTTTTTAAAGAAAATTGGTAGGAATCGTTGCTTGTTGCGTGAATGAAACAACATGCATATTCATCGTCGTTAGGGCGATTTCCATTCATTTGCATTAATTTTGAGCCGTCTAATTTTCTAAGAAATTCGGAATTTGTGGTAATGACAGGGCATGTTCGTGCCCCCCATTTTTAAGGCAATCAGAGGGTCAAAGGACAAAATGCCGGAGGAATATCCCGGTTGGTATCTAACTGAAACACATTATTTTGTAAAATGCCAAGAGTCGGAAGGACCCCCCTCTGTACCATTCGAGGGTTTTGCTCCAACGATTTTCCAGAAAGGGAAAGAGGGAAAGGTTGAAAAGGGGCCTTGGAGGCGCCTCCTCTACTCTTTTGTCCCTTCAACGACCTCAACGGTCCCCCGTCAGCCCCAGCCTTGCTCCTTTTCAACCACCACCGCTAACCTTCTTCAGCACTGCCACTGACAAATATTTGGGAGGGACATATCTCCATCTAGAATCTAAGGGTATGTGGGTACTGTACAGCCAACTCGGAAGATCTTTACTAGGGGACGAAACAGGAGTTCAAAGAGCGACAGTCGTCGTGTAGTAAAGACTAGCCGCCAACTATGGGACAAACTTTGAATTTCTGAGAGACAAATGAGCCTGGTCCACTAAGCCCTCTCCTAAGCCCCCCCTCGGTTGATATGTGATGCCAGAACACTTTTCTGGCGGCAGACCTCGCCGCCTGAGCGCGGAAACAGAGGAGCATCACGGGAATAAGGGACATGTATAGGGGAGAACTCGAGTGCTGCTGGAAGTAGAGTGGAGAGGGGGGGACACGACCCCATAAATATTGGCTGGGGAGAGACCCAAAGCTGCCAAGAGAAAAGCAAGCAAAATCCCTGCCTCTTTTCATGGAAAATACAGTCTCCTCATTAACACTGGTGATGCTCAAAAACAGTCAGGACAATGCAAGTTTAAATAGAAAAATGGAAGCTTAATTCGGAGAAGCATTAGCTGTGGTTTAGGCTGGATTTTGTGGGGAGATCGTAAATCTGGTCTTATCATCTGAACCAGCACCATTCGGCCATAAAAATAATACTGGGGCGGTGTTTTTGGGTCCAGTCGAGGGTTGGAAGCTGCATCCGCACGCGAGAGGGGGGGGGGGAATTGTCATCATGATAAGATTCTTGGCATGAGAGAAGTGGAGGGGATGGGGGAAGATAGGGGAAAAACAAAACAACAAAACCCAATCGAGCGAGTTGCTGGTGTATAGATCAAAAAAGTAATCGTCCATAACCAATAACTTCATATGAAATTGTCACAATTTGTGCGTGTCCTGACGCCTCATAAAAAATTACAAACGAACTACATTTAAAAAAAACATGTTGAAAAGAGTTCCTTCACATGTCTTTGTCGTGCGACAATGCACGTGAGTCAGGGGTTCCCTAGGAGGAAAAATTTATTTGCTTAAGTGTGATGAAATTTAAGGGGGCAAAAGAGCGGCTGCTACTGGGAAGTTGCCACTTTGGGTGGTTGGCTCTTCCAACCATAAGGCAGCAGAGGTGGTCCCCAATCTGGTCCATTTAAGCAGGACTGGAAGATGTATGGATACGTGACATCCACGCAGCTTGCCTCCTTTTCATGGCCTTTTTTTTCGTTGTTAATGTTCGGTCCTTTCATCACCAGGCTGAGGACGTGGAGAGCGGGGGAGGAGGAGAGGCGGCCACAGAACTTTTGGATAAGAAGGAAGATGAGCTGGACGCCATCCTCGGAAGCAAGGAAAAGGAGGAAGTGCTAAGGAAACAAGCAGAGCTATTCAAGGAACACGAGGGAATCATGGCCAAAGATCTGGAATTCAACATGCAAGAGAAGAAGGACCCTGATGAATCTAGTCAGGTACGAATTGTCGTAATAATAGGAGACTCGAACAGTTGAATGAGACAAGTGTTTCTAGCATTCGAGAGAGAAGACAGACCCAGAGAAGGCGTCTACAATGGAGGCCACCTACACCACAGGACCACAGGATGCCGGAATGGTCAAAGAAGACTGGAGAATGAGACTAGCCAATCTGCCCAAGAAAACCGTTGCTATCGGTATGAACCATGCGAAACCATGAAACGCGCAATGTCTCAATGGCATGTCTTTTCAGGTCTGACTTTGGCTCTGCTTCTTTTACTCGTGATTGTGGTAATCTGCGCGGTGCTGGGCTCCAGGAAGAGCGGCAGGTTCGACTCTTCTGTGAGGATAGTCCGAGGGAAGTTCGTGGAAAGCATCACTTCATGCGGAAGGGTTCAAGGGTGAGTTCACTGTTGGAATGTTCGCTCCAAAAATGCCATCGCGCATTCTGTAAGCCATAAACCAGTGCACAATTCAAAATGATGGCATGATGGTCCCTCCTGACAGAAAGCACATTACTCACTCCCTGTACGTGTGGGGGTGAGTCAAATTCCCCCTCTAACTCTGGCCATATCTCATAAACAGTGCGTATAAATCTTATATGCAAGCTGCCAAAATGAATGTCGGTGGTTGCATGCAGAGGGGGGCATGCTCTCTGGAAACTGATGCAAACAAAGGGGATCGGTACTGACGAGTAGAATTATTTTAGTGAATATATGTCATCTCATGTGAGATGTGAACATTCACACTAAACTGCCGATAAACGTATTGACTTTTTTTTTGTTGGTCCCTGAAGAATTCCTCCATGTTGATACACAATCAGATTAAAGATTTGCATGATTGGGTTGGCTCACCCCTGCCAACCACAAAGTGCCATCAGCCATAGTGTAGACTTTCGAAAAGTTTTACGCCAGATTTATTGAATCACCTGATTGCTGATTCAAAACATATTCGTAAGCTGATTCAGTGAGTCATTTGTATTCAAGCAGTCAATTAAGCATTCCTGAACTCTGACCCCGTTGATAATAAACTAGAAAATTAACAATGCGATCCTTAGCATGCTGATTGTAAGCCGGTTCCGTAAATGACCCTCGATTTATGAAAACCAGACAAGAGGTACTGTACGATCTTTCTAATGTCTCTTCTGATACACAGGCTGGTGGAGGACGGTGCCTTCGCCTTCCGAGGCATCCCTTATGCAGTACCCCCAGTTGGAAAGAACAGGTGGAAGTACGCCCGGTCCCAAAGCTCAGTGTCCGAGTGCTGGAACGGAACCCTCGTGGCCCACAATGCGTCCTTCCCATGCTGGCAGTACTACCCCAACGGGTCCTACGATGGCGTCGAGGACTGTCTTACTCTGGACGTCTTCACTCCAAAAGTGGTCTACGACGCCCCTCTGCCCGTAGTGGTCATGATAGGCGGACTCAGCCTCAATGGTGGGGAGTCCTCATGGCTGCGACCATCCGCAAAGCTGGCTAGAGAGAAGGGTGTGGTCTGGGTGCAGGTACAAGTACGAAGAGGTGTGCTGGGCTTCCTGGCACTCGAGCTGTTGGCCCGAACTTCCAGAAGGTACACCTCAGGCAACTACGGTGTGTCAGATTTGATCGCAGCACTAGCATGGGTCCAGAGAGATATTGTGCACTTCGGAGGCGATCCTGAGTCAGTGACACTGCTGGGACATCAATCTGGAGCCACTTTGGCCACTGCCCTCACCGCGTCTCGGCCTGCTCGAGGACTCTTCCAGAGGGCTTGGCTCACTAGTGGAAGCGGAGGCTACACCAATCTTACCATCAAGGTATGATCAGACTGTCATAAAAGTCTATGTGTTTTACGAACTTTCTTTTCCAGGATTCAGAAAGGAATAACGTGGCGTTCCTCAACTCTGTGGAATGCAACCTGGTGGAATGCCTGTACGAGAAGAGCCCAGAGGAGCTTCTGGAAGGTGTACCTTACGAGTGGCGCACCTTCTCTCAGAACCTGCCCGTCAAAGGCGAGGATCGACACGTCTGGTCCGTAAAAGACATGTATCTTCTGCAGGACGCGCCGATGACCGTGTGGGAGAACGGGAACTTCAACGACATCCCCATTATGTTCGGTAAGTGTTGTTATCGTGATACCGGCTGCAAGTGGCTGACCACTGGTTTCCTCCGCAGGTGCGACAGCTCAGGCTGAAGCAAGTGGAGAGCTCCTCCACTTCCTGGACTGGAACAAGACTGAAACTGTGGTGTCCTACATGATGAACAAACTGGAACACTTCTCCAAGGAGCTGGTTCGAGAGGCCCTGGCTGAATACAAGCACGAGCCAGGCAGCAGCATGTGGCACCAGTTCAGCTCCATGGTGACAGACATCCGTACCCTGTGTCCTATACGCCGTATGGCCGCCAAGGCTGACGAGCATTTCAAGCACCCGGTCATGTTCTACGTGGCCACCCAGCAAAGGAAAGGTCCTCTAGGGAATCTGGCCGAACCATCAGCGGATATGATGGCCATACTGAACCTGTACCAACCCAAAACCAAGGAGGAAAAGGCGTTCGTCGGACACATGCAGAAGATGTTCTACCAATTCATAAGCGGTACCACCCCAGTCAGAGGACCTGACCTGCGACATCCGACAGCATCCAGGAACATTATGATGGTGGACCACGAGGTTCAGACTGCCAGATCGTACCCAAACTGTGACTTTTGGGAGAAAAAGGGAATCGTGCCACAGTACGCACGAGTTGATTGATTCGAATCTTATCGGTCCTTTTTATCACGTGTTTCATGGTAAGGAAAATCACACGGTCTGGCCTGATATTTATTCCAGATTTACAAGCTAGCTGTACACGCCAACTGGTTTCGTTTTGTGTCCCACCCAAACCCCCTTCCTCCAAGTCTATAATCTGTGACGTAATATGAATAATGGTTTTTTACAGCCGAATTGTGGTACTGAAATCGATCATTCCAATCTGGCGCAGCAGTCCAAATATCGAGTCACCAACTTATTTTCCTGTCACAACATGCCAGGCTATTGCGGAAGATTTTTTTTGTTGTTGTCAAAATATATGCGCCATGGCTCATTGTTGCTGACGCCAATTAAATGTTTTATAATTAGGCTATTGAAACAACAGTAAATGGACTACAGGGTTGGTCGCAATTAATGCCAGCTTCGTACACGAAATTGTCAACGAACATTTTTTTTAATGTACTTGATGCCACTAGTTATGTTATAATGCGCACAATGCAAAATCGGCATCTGGATCCGATTTCATATGCAGTAATACAATATTCAGTAATCCAATACCAAATCAATATTCCCCAGTGACAAACTACTATATCCGCATTTCCTGGCTCGGTTCATTGCAAAACATTTTCTGCCCGGTTTTATCTATCAACCAACCGCTTTTAGATAAACCCCTTTAAAAAATTGTATGCAATATTCTCATACATTTTATACACCTCCCCAAACAAACAAAAAATTGCCTCACATTTCGTGACACCCTGTGATGCATTTGTTATACGATTGCAGTTTTGATTATTTATTGAGAGCGATAAATGATGTACTCATGCATTTATATTACTGATAAGGCCGTCATCTCATGACCGCCGTTTTAATGATGTACTGTACGTTTTATAAGCTATTCTATGTGGTATATTTGTGGACGCAACTTCTGTAGATGTCAGTTCAGACGGATTTTTCCCGAGGGCATTACTGTAGCATTTATACTCTTTTTTTAAAAAATACCGTACTGATTTATGTAAGACTTACAGTAACGAAATGCAAGGAGACAGACTGAGACGGCAAAATAGCTGTAGGACCAAAGCAGTGAATTCAAAATGTATGCAAATACTCAATGCCCTGAAAGGCAGCTTTTTTTGTGTGTGCGCTCATGACTTCAGGCGCAATTTTTTCACAAATCTAAAAATTTAAAAAAGCCAAATAATGACAAACCGTATCTTCCATTTGGCGGTGCCTATGTAATGAGTTCCCTTTTTTTAAAACTGGGGAACGTCATCTCAAAAAGTGGCCTTGTCGGGTCCAAAATATTAGATAGGTTGAGATATCGTGAATGCAATCATTTCGAGAGGCCCAAAAAAAAAATCAGGTCACCACTTTTTTTAAATTACAAAAATAGCAATGTGTTTGTATACTGTACATATGAATAATGTATGTAAACGTGTTCGTGCAAATGTGAGTAATTCTAGTGCCCTGTGACCGAAAGCCAACAACGTAAGGTAAAAACTTTTGTCAATTTTTTTTACATTGCAAATTTTTTTTGTACATACTGTAGTGCCACATTGTACTTTAAAGAGCATAAGTGATCGTTGTGTGGTTTGTTGTTGGTGTCCGGTGAAATTCATATATTCTGACATTTTTTAGGCATGTGTGTGTGAGTTTGTGCGTGCGTGCGTGATTATTTTCTGCAAAAAAAAAAAATATTTACATCTCTTATAAACTTTTTAAACAAATTAATGTACTTGTAGAAAAAAAAACTTCGATTGTTCGCCAATTTTCCATTGTACCAATTTGAGAAATACAGGCGTTAATTAATCTGCTAGTGTTGTCAATGCAAAACCCATCACACCCACGAATAAATCACCTGTCATTACTAATCGCCACCTTCAAATTGCTGTTCTCCCATGTGTACCGTTCCGATGATGCACCGCAATTGCTCACAGTACTACACCTCCACCAACATATTAATTGATACTAATTGATTAAAGTGGAAAAGCGCATCGGACAATACAAAAAATTATTCGAATTGTCCATCCCAGCAAAAATAAACAAAAATAAATAAATAAAAAATTAATCGGATGGAAACAACAATATTCGAGCCTCTTTTATTACTGTATCTCTATTATTATAAAATGCAAAGTTTGTTTGGCATTGCTTGCTTGCTTGCTTGCCTGCTTGCTTGTTTGTTTGTTTGTCCATGTTTTGGCTACTATTGTAACGGGCCGTGAGAAGAACAGCTGTTTAATATAATAAAAGAGAAGCGATTGTTGTTGCTAGATAGTGGAACCCGTTCTTCTCCCTGCCAATTGCCAAACAAACAAACAACATTGCCTTCATATAATATACTGTACATAATAGATTTTATACCGGCCCAATTCCGTTCTTTCACACCCATTTCCATGGTAAACAAACACACAAACTTTGACTTTCAGAATACAATAGAGATTTTATACCCATTTCAGTTATTTCACACCCATTGTCATAGTACACAAACAAACAAACTTTGCCTTTTACAATACATAATAATTAATAAGAGATTTTACACCCATTTCATACCTAATGTCATGGTAACCAAACCTGGACAGCCAAACAGACTTTTCCTTTTATAATAGTATAGACTACGGAGTATAGGTCGGTTCCGGGTTTCATATATAAAAAGTCGATGAGCTGAGTTCTGATGGTGGGCCACAGATGGAGTTGAAATTGCGTGTGTAACTCCGGGGGCATTTTGGTGTGGGAGGGTTCTGATGGTGGGGGTGTGCCAGGAGGGTGGGGGGGGTTGTCCCATAGAGACCCAGGCTTTATTCGGAACCAACCGGATTCGGGTCTGCATCGCACTGCTTTTTCTTGTGCAAGTAGTTAGAGAGCAATAGAGATAGAGATAATAGAGATAATAGAGACAATGCAGCGTAGTGCCTCCACTCTTCTGGGAGTCTGGATTGTCGCTATCCTCCTCCGACGATTGGAACACTCCGGTGGGTCACTTATTAAGCACTTTTCATTTTTTATATATTATATATTTTTAAAAATTATTGTTATTGCACTATGTCAACTGGTGTGTTGCGGATGTTCATATAAACAGTGCTGCAGTGTTATTGACAAAATTGCACCCAAGTTGCACTCTATCGGTAGTACAATCTGATCGTCAATTCGATCTTGTCAAACTTTATTAAGCTCCCTTTATGCTGCAATGTCCGGGACATATTTGCCACATGGCATTGAGCAAAGTGGTTAATGTGATGCATTAAATTTCATTCTGGTAATCGCACAACAGGACATGACATAAACTGTTGGGAGAAAAATTTAAGTAAGCTACTCATCTAAAAAATATTTTATAAGAAAATAATGTTTCTCCAGCAGTAAGCGCCTTATCTCAATAGGAAAAATCGTTTTCTCATTAATAAATTGTCCGATCCATGTGTACAGACATGTGTGTCCTTGGTCTACCCCCCCCCCCCCC